>PVKM010010661.1:0-34300 GCA_004027735.1 Carollia perspicillata | reverse complement strand
AGACATTCCAGCCAATCTGAGACCTTATGCCAGCAGAACTCCTAGGTACCTTTTTACAAGGGAGTGAGATGGTAACCAGACCTACGCAGGTTTGTTCATAAAACGCAGACTCTGATGAAAATCTTTCACTGGGGCTACGAACCTTTAGTAGCTCTGCCAACAATCAGGAAACCCTTGGTCTCCCAGAGGTACTGAGTGAAAAAGCGTTCTAGAATTTAAAACAGCAAAGTCAGATCTTCCTAGTATGGGAAAATTTGGTATTTATTTTGCAACTTAGAACATTGCACTAAAAACTTGAGGGAATTAAACTTCTCAGAAAAATCTTATTGCCCATCTACTGAAATAAACATCAACAGAAAGGAAAATGCAAGCCATCACACCAAAACCAGTAAAGGAGCTGGCAAAATTCCAATTTGGGTAACTCACCTCCCATTCGCCATTGTTACAGTTTTATCTGTTGTAAATGATACCCACTTCAGCTTCGTTGGAGGTTGTTTAATAATCTTTTAATCGTCATTGTACCTTAACCATATGATACTCAGATTCAGAAAACCAAAGTAACAAAATATAGTTTTAATGTATTTTAAGATGAAGTATTTTTAAGACATGTAAGTGTGTGGTTGCCATTAAAATAAATCCGATACCATGTATCAACTAATTGATAAGCTTTTAAAACTCTAACGATTGTACCTTATTCAGTCTTTGAATTTATTATTTAATTCCACAGTTGACTATAGATATACTAAGTTTACTGGCTATTACAAGTACAATATTTAACTTTACATCTTTAACTTTTTGTTTTGCATCTTTAACTTTTATTTGTTTAATACTGAAAATGTCTGAACTTTTAAGAGCGACTAAGATTATATCACCAAAAGCAGGTCAGGGGAACAGCCTCAGCTGTGAAACATTTGGTTACTTTGCAGTTTCCCCAGGAAGCTCCCTTTGCAAAGGAGATATGAACAGGAATACCTGAGTCACCCGAATCAGAGATTAACACCCTGCAATTTGGTTTTACAAAAGCAGGAAATTGGGCTCAGTGTAGATCTAATAAGGGAGAGAAAGTTTCAGAGTAGGGAGTTTTCAAGGAAGAGAAGAGTTCTTTACACTCACTATTTTCCTGTTTATGATGTCAATGAATCTGTTTAACCAGAGGCAGTTATGTATACATATAATACATTTTCCATCTTACCTGTGACTTGTTATTTAATTTTTGTTTTTTGACCCTTTCCCATGTCTCTTTGAAACCAACTAGAAACATTTCTCAGAGGGACTTCTGTTTATTAACACAAGAATATAGACAAATAGGGGCTGATATTTGCTGTGAAAAGAAATTGAAATAAGGCATCATTTTAAACAGAATTTCTTCTATGAAGTTTGGGGAATAAATCAGGTTTAGGAGGTGAAGACTACTTCAGATAGCTTTGAAAAATGTAGATTCTTTTCAGCCAAATCAATCTAATATTGATCAGCAATGACTTTTTTCCTACTCTTATGCATTATTTAAAATAATTGAATGTGGTGAGCAGCATGGATCAGGGGCAAATAAATGTCTTCATAGCAATTATTGGCAGACTTTTCTGATCAGTTTCCGCTAAATAGAAGTATAATCTACATCTGATTAAGTATCAGTGAGTCCAGCAGTGAATTTGGGGTGTTATGTATTTTTTGAGGCACTACATGCAGATGGCAGGCTTGGGGACACCAGGACTTCCTGCACAGGGCTTCTAGTGCTGAGCCACATCTGCCTAAGGACCCCACTGACTTGGCTGCAGCTCGGGCCCCGTAGGCTCTGATGGCAGATCAGGTGTGGAGATACTGCTGAGCTGTCACTCCGCATGGTTTCCTGCAAGTCAGCTATCTCGCTCCCATCTGTGTTGATATTCTTCCACGACTTTTTTTCACTGCTTGCCTGGCATGCATATATTTGTCCGATAAGCTTTAAGGTTTGCCTTCCCAGGTCTCCACTCAATGTACACTTCTTCATGGGTGTGTTTTCCCTTCAGTTGCATTTGCTATCGTTACTTAATTCTTAACTTCCAGGTTTTCTGTTTTAAGATACACTCTATCATGCTTGTTAGGGTCCTTTCATATCTTGCCTGTCTTATTTTGAGGATCTTAAGCTATTAAAATCCACTCTAGTGCCATTTTTGTTTGCCTTAAAGTTTAAATAACAAAGAAGTGAGATTACTTAAATATATAATGGCATATTTTTCAATGTTATGTTACTTAATTCTTTATAGCCAGGAGGTTCTTTTCATTCAGCTTTTGCTTTTCAGCAGAAGTGAATTTGGATGGCTTTGTTAGTATTCTGGTGAGCCATCCTGCAAAGTCAGGGATAGATTACAAGGGTGATGTTTTTAGTCCATAAAGGGCTTTTCTATAGCTCAAGTTTGATTATTAGGGCTTTGTACCATTAATTGGCATTTTCAGCTACGTTCTTGATTATGCAGCTAAAATTCAGTCTGAAGTGTCCGATCCTGCTGGCTTTGTACTTGCAAAACACCCATTGAATTTATTAAGAGTGGTGGATTCTTAATGGCCGCTGAAACGAGGTTGGTGGGTATTCTGAGCTGAAAATTAAAGGGCAGATGATTCAAGTACACCATGCTCTGATTAGAGGGCCATGAGCAGCTTCCTCCAGTTACAGATTAACATCATTTCATGCTCTGTTTTCAAACAAGGAATGTCTGTTCTAAAAGTAGATCCTACAGATATGGCTAATGCACCAAGTTCCAGTTGTCCTTGCTTAAAATAGCCCATCAGGTTTTCTTTCCTTTCGAGAAATAAATATTTATTGCTTTCATGTAGTTTGGAAGATGTCCTTAGTTATGAGGTTGTGGTTTGAAATTTGTTTAAGACTTCCTGCTTTTTAGTAAGAAGAAATACAGTCGAGTGTCATAACCCCATTACGCAGTGTGTTCATTAGAGAAACTGCTTGGGTGAAGTAAATGGAAAGAGAAACATGAAACTCAGGTGGGAATAAAGCACTCAGGGATAGCATATACTTTTCTTTCTCTATAGATGCATTCATCTCATGAAACTGAGTGTCCACATTGTACTGATTTTCCACTTCTAGTGTAGAAGTAAAATTAAAGTTTTCATTTGTGCTTCAGACTATTACAAACTACAGGCCTGTCAGAATCCCTATTAAATACGTAGGAATGAAATGCAGCTTCCTCACTGAGTAAATGGAGAATTGAACCAACATTTTATTTAATAATTATCTCAAGACTTCATTGGTTATTGCTGAAATTGTACAACGAATCAAATTTTGAGACAGAAAAGATAGTTTGTCTTTAAAAAACCAACCAGTATATACTTCAAGATTTATTAGTAAAGACACTATGCAAGATACCAGCTTATAGGCCTACTTTACACCACTACATTTTTTTCCCTCTGATTTCCACTAGTGAGCAGGTGGCTTAGATCTGAGTGTGATGATTGAAAGTGTAAACACACTAAATATGGGTCTTCTCTTTTCTGAGAAGGTCATGTCACAAAACTTTATTCCATTGGAAGCTAACATTTCATTGACACAATCAGTTCCCTGGATGTCTTAAACAGGACACATACGTTATTTGATCTATTTATTGTCACCAGACAGAAATACTCCTCCACATTTCTTAGACTTAATCTGCCCTTCTTATTCTGAACTAATTCATAGTGTTGTCCTAACTGCATAAAGCTGACCATGTTCGAACAGTTCTACATCTGAAAAATGACTGTTGTTAAACTGTGATTGCAGTGAAACACAGGAGTTTTTCTTCATTGTCAACAAAACAAAACAAGACCATACACATTAGCCCTTGCTTTCTGGGACTCCATCCAAAAGCATTTAGCAGTTTCGCTGTGCTCACCTTCAGAATGCCCGTACTTTGATTCCAGGGTCTGCGTACCATGAGGTTCTCAGAGAATCCCAGCTTTCATTAAGGAGGGAGGGTTCAGAATTTGGTCAATTCTATTTTCCTGGCACCTGAAATCTGCATTCCCTTACTCAGGCTGTTTGATGTTCACAGAAAAGGAAAGTGGAAGATTGTATACGTAAATATGGTTTTATTTTGCAAGAAGACATTCAAATTTCCAATATTTTATAGCTTCATGATTATAAGTAATCTCATTTTCTTTAATGATTGTAACTGTTAGGAATGAGAAATAAATAGAAAACTACTTTCTGTATTAAATAGTATATTCCTTTTTCTTTTATAACATAAATTTTATCATAAAACCATAGCACTAACATAAAATTATACAAGCAGAAGACAATTATGTGTGGCCTTTTCTTAAACTTCCTTAGATTAAGATTTTTCCATAACTAACTTGGTAGTATGTTTCAGTGCTAAAACCAAAACAGTGGCTTTACTTAACACTGTTTAATTGCCGGCAAGAGAGGAAACAACTCAGGATATACAGATATTATGCTAAAATGGTGAAGACACGGAGCCCAATTTTTAGAAATGACTGAGATGGATTGGGAGTTCAATGCCACCAGTCTCTCCGTCTTCCTGTCTTTCTCTGTCTCTGTCTCTCTCTCTTTGCCCCTCCACCCTACCTCCACTCTCTGTACATTCACTTCTTCCTACTCTGGAGATGATCTTTTTTTTTTTTTTTTTTGCTTGCAAGACTGGTACATCAACCAGTGAGTTTCTCTGAGGAACCAGGTTCTACCTTCCTCCTGCCCCGCTGTCCTTAGTTTCTGGTTTTCCTTCTCATTGTCTCAAGTTGGTGTCTCCTTTGCCAATCTGTGTTTTAGATGGAGAGGAGAAAGAGAGACAAAAAGTAAAAGGACAATTTTCCTTGTTCCCATTTCCCTTTTATCTTGAGAAGGATTTCCTCTGCAAGAACTTTGTTCTATATATCATTGGCTAGAATTTTGTCACATGATTTCCCTATTGTATTATTATTGTTTTAAAAAATTTCAATTTTGATGGTGTGGAAGACAGAGGAGGAGGCCAGGAGGAGTATTATCTGCTCTAGTGGGACTGGAAGTAATAACTCAGCCGTTGGTAGCACGTGTCTGTAAGATCTTCCACATTGGCTTACTTCACTTGGACGGTTTCAGCATTTTTTTTTGTCCAACTGAATGACTCCAGTTTCCTTTAACTTTCTTAATAAGATTCCTTTCCAACTTTTCTCTGACCCGTAGAGTCCCTCTTATTGATTTATTTTTGATCCATATCCTCACACATACCCATGAGGGTATATGCCTACGAATTCTCAAGATTCTTAAGAACCATTTTTGTTCTCTTATATCTCTTTTACATTTTTATAGATGAAACCAGAGGGGTCTGTAGAGGCAAAATTATAAAGCAAATCCGTGAACCTCAACTACATTTTATGTCTTTTGACTCTCGGGCCTGGCTTTTTCCTAAGTATTACGAAATAATAAGTTTTGGTGTTTATATATGTCAAAATTTAGGAACATAATAAAACTACTGCTATATAAAGTATGTATTTAAAAAAAGCAAAACTCTTGAAATGACCACTGTATAATTTCAATTTCACACAGTGCTAGAAATTAACCAGTAAAATTGGAGGCATCCTCTAGCCTTTCAAATCAGCAGATACTCGCTGAGCTCCTGCTATGTACTAGGTACTAGAGAAGCAGGGATACACCAGTGCACAAGGAAGAAAAGCTTAGACTTCAATAGAATTTATGTACCAGATTATATTGAGTGCATGCATTGATTTTCATACACTAATCAAATATTTATTAAGGGTGTGTTTGTGTCATGGACAGGATATACAGTTTATGATAAGAAAGATAAGATGCCTGCTCTTTCTGAGGAGTGAAGCCAAAATATCTTGTTTTCTAGGGTTACACAATAGGAACTCAGACATTATCCTTTCCTACTTATTATTAGCTGATGCAGTGAAGGAAAAACACACATACACACAGCCATGTTAATCTGGGCATTAGAGTAAATTCTGGCTTGTTTTAATTTCTGATACATATCTTCTACCTGGATGCACAGTTTAGATGAACTTAAAAATATCTTGATTAGAGATCTAGATTTAGGTGTAAATTTATTGGACCGAATTCTAACAGCTTTGACTCTCTCTGTCTTTATTCTTTTGTTTTATTGAATTTAACTTCAATGAAATCGTTTTATTTGTTTAAGTCTATTTCTGTCTAGTAAGGAAGTTGAAATTGATCATGCCTTGACTTTGTGGGCCATCAGAGAACCATGACATTCCAGGGTATTGATTTTGTGGTGTTAAAGAGTGACGGATCTAGTGTTAAAGTGCCGAGAGAGAATTGGGTTTCAGATTGTACACCATAAGCAGTCTTGACTTTTGCTGAGACATGACTAGCTTTTCAAAGTAATGGAAGAAAACGTAAGCCTTAGGTAAGTCTTGGAAAGATTAATTTAAGACAGAATTGTGTAATCGTGCATATAAGAAAACAAATTACACATGTGGTCATTGCATACCTGCATATCCATAAGCGCTCATAATTTAGGGCATGTGAGTGTGTGTGTATCTGGAAGGTGTGCCCTTTGTTAAAGAATATTGAGTAATATTTCAAGTCAATATGACTGAAACTTTTCAGAACATGCTTCTCCTCAAAGTTTTGGAAGGTGCTTGGTAGTATTCGAAATTTTGTCTTCTTACACACTATTCTTGTAATTATCATTTTGCATTTTGCTTCTGTTGTGCTTTCGCTTGGGCAGGTACTATAGGATATGAGTTATGATGCCCACAGTACAGAAAGGCCAGGGGGCTGCAAGGGCAATGCTTGGCAATTGTTTCGTTACCCTCTGAGGCTGCAGAATGTTGACAAGTGCATTATAATAGCTGCGACACACATGAACTGAGGAAGAGTATCCATGGTCATCTTTCAGTGTCCAATTTTTCTTCGGATTTTTCTTTTTCGGTGTAATGACCTTTAGCAAATGCATTGAAAATACTGTTTCGATTGTATGAGTCTTGCGTGGAAAACTCTACTGTGCTAAGCCCAAGTGTATCTTTGGAAACTAATCAGAGGTGCACCAGATCCATTGACTTAAACCAATCCATCATAGTCATCTTTTAATTTATTTTTACATGTTCTTCCAAGTTCCCATTCTTTAATAAGACTTTGACCTGCAAAGAAGAATAGGAATGTATTTTATAATGTATGTTTGTTCTGATTTCTAACAACATAAGTATTTTGCTTAAGCAGATTTGCTAGGAAGTGACAGCTTTGAAAAATTGGACACAGGAGCTGCTGGGAGCATTTCAGTTCCAGGCAATCTCAATAGTGCAGAAGGGGAAAATGAAATATCACCGTGTTTTAAAGATGACAGTTTTGTCAAAGATTCCCTTTCCCTCTTTGGCTTAAAACAAATGGAATAAATCAAGTATATCTGTTCAAAATATGCATGTGCACTCACTGAGAAAGCACTCCTTTCCAGGAGTGTTTTTTCAGAGACAACCAATAAAAAATTATCTTTTAAAAATGTATCTTGCATTGAGAAGATTGCCTTTTTCTTGGCTCAATTATTAGTTTGGCACATTTCGAGGTCATGGGATTTCACAAGAACACAGTGGTGCCTTTAAGAAGAGAGGAAAACCTAAAGGCTCAATGCTATCTGAACATATCATTATGTACTCACAATGGATGCTCTTCAGAAATGGAATGATGTCATTATTATTTTGGGGGAGTGTGAGAAAGAGGGGGAGAGAGAGGGTCCCATTTCTTTAAACAAAAGAAGTGTTGCTGCTTATCACTTGTGTCATATATGTTTTGGTGTGTACTTGAGGAATTATAGCATAAGAAAATTACTGGTAATTTTGTCTTTCAGATTCCACAAAATAACCAGTTAACTGACTTCATGTTCACAGGTTGTTCTTGAGTTTTGCTATGCTACAATACTGTGTCTTATAAGTGAATGTGTATTTTAATTATGATTTCCTTCAGTTCACCTTTTATGTTAGTACTATTACTTTCTGAAACAACCTTCACTTAATATGCTACATTCATTAATTATCTGTCCATTTGTGTGCCTAAAATGACTCTCATCAAATGGGTACCTGGTATTATACTTTATCTGGATTATCACCTGAATCAGCCCCAAGAGAAATTGATTCATTATGGTTTGCATTTTTTAAAAAAATCTTATGACCTCTCTATATTTTTACTCCATTTTTTAGGGCCTATCAGTTTTTCATGTTAATAGGATTGTCTTTTTTCTTTTTTTTTTTTTTTTTTTTTTTTTTTTTTTTTTTTTTTTTTTTTTTTTTTTTTTTTTTTTTTTTTTTTGGTATGGTAGGATTCTTGGTATGGTTTGGCTCTCAGCCACATGCCTATTTCTTTAACTCTTTGGAAGCATCAATGCACTTTCATTGTATTAATTCACACTTAATTTTATGGCCAAGATGACAAAGGTCACTTTAATTAGGCACTTCATTGTGCCTTTCTTCCCTGTGGTTTTCTAGTATCTTATAGTTAAATATCATAAAAAAAATTCTGCTTCCATTGACAAAAAGTAAGCAGAGAACAAAAACCCAATTATTTGCAGCACATAAAATCCTTATGATAATTTGGTAGACTTTAATTAAACTAATACATCACACTGCACTTATAAGACAAAGGAGCAGAAAAGAAGCAAATAATCTTTTTTTCTCCATTAAGAAAAAACATTTTTTTATTAAACGTTTTAAGACTTGTGACCTACTTTAAAGTGTAAGATTTATAGCCCATTTCCTGCAAGACATAATGAAAGAGTTCTATGTGATGTTGATTGAGACCACCTCCATCTCCCAAAATTGAAATTAAGCTCTAAAAAAGCTTGGTTTAAAGTGATCTTTAAAAAGTTTTATTATAATTTTACAAACTCTTCAAAATAAAAAAAAATATTCTGCAAATTTAGCTCATATAGAAATATTTTTATTATGAAGAATCTTATACTGGAATTTAAAATATTTGCTGTATGTTTTGCATTGCCATTGGTTCTTTTTGATGAGCTCACTGAAATTATTAATACAGAGTCCATTGTCAGTTCAAAAATGTCTGTACATTACACCTTCCCCACATTTCACAACTAGAATGACCTGGAATTATAGATAGTTGGTCCTTATTTAAATAATCTCATCCCCAAATTTTCCATTTCCTCAAGATGTAGTTCCCATAGCTAACATGGAAATAAGCCACTGAATTGGAAGTGAGGACACTGAGTTTTAATCCTGGGTCTGCAGTGTTGTATTGAATATGTCTTGTTGCCCCTCTGAGCCTCCGTATTTTCACTGGTAAAATGAATAATTTCGTAGAGAATGGTTCCAGGTGACTTCGTTATCCCTGAAGTGGTATTTCCACATTAGTTATTAATGTAATGTCTTTCTGTGTGCCAGAAGTCAATATTTTAATATGCTCATATTGATCCTGAAATCCATGGCTCTTCGTATTTATAAAAGTGTTTATGAGAACATTTCTGGAAATTTGTAGTGATCAGAAAGCATAGAGTTTTGAAGTTGGTCAACCACAAATCATATTAAAAGCAAATTATATTTGACTTAGAAATTCACGTATTATTAACCAAGGGATCGCTTAATCACTGTGCCAATTCTTACACTTTTTGCATAACTTTCAGAAACAGGAAACTGGTTGGTTGGATTTTGTAACTTTGTTCTATCCCACTTTTTCAAGACTCAATTAATTCTTTGAACATTTACACCCATTTCCTTGTGAGTGGATCAAACTCTTGGTGAGTTTATCCATCATCTGGAAACACTTTGACTGCTTTGTACTCCCCTCTGTGGGTTTTAAGACTCCCCACGTAGCTCTCAATTTTTCAGGCACACGATTGCGATTTCAGTAGCATTTAAGAACTGCCGGGTCTGTTGTTCACTTCGTCTTCTCATTAACATCAAGTCCCCGTTTCTCTCAGGCAGCTTATTGCTTTGGCACATGAGTACTCTCCGGTGCTGCTTTTTGTTTCCAAAGGTGGCCAATTTTTATGATCTGAAGAGGATAATGATCATAGCTTAAGTTTGCTTCATTTTACATTTTTATTATGAGCTTTAGGGATGGAAACACGCTGATGTTCAACTTTGGCCAAACATAATTGGAATCATAAAGCTGGGATCCATTCCAATGTTTTTGCCTATATGATACATAGCGGTCTGTTTGGATTGATTTCTATTCCTCCCTGATTTAAAAAGAATGTTTCTTTTTTAAAAAATATTTTATTTATTTATTTTTAGAGACAGGAGGAGGGAAGGAGAGAGTGTGGGAGAGAAACATCAAGGTATGGTTGCCTCTCGTGTGCCCCCACTGGGAACTGGCCTGCAACCTAGGCATGTGCCCTGTTTGGGAATCCAACCAGGGACCCTTTGGTTCACAGGCCACTCAATCCACTGAGCTACACCAATCAGGGCAGAACATTTCTTTAACATATTTTTTAAATAAAAACGCAAAAAAATAAAATTAAGAATTAAGTTACACAAAACTTAACGTAAGAGTAGGCTGTTCTGGAGCCCGAATACTGGGCTTCATTACGTTAGTTTTAGTAATTAGTTGTTTTAATTGCCTACTTGGCTTTTAATAGTTATATACTTTGTGTATTTCTCATTTTGAATATGCAGGACAGTTTTGTTGTCTTTGTAATTATTACATTAGTTCATTTTACATGTAGGCTTGAGCTAAGTGGAGTTCCTTTCTCCACTACTGGAGTTGAGTGGCATTACAGACATCTCTGGTTTAGGCAGGGGAATCCACTCACTGCCTCCCGATCTCACCTTGTATCGTCTTCACAACTTGGACTTTTCTGGGAGTGCAGTTTTCCTTCATTTCCATTGATCTCAACTCACCCATCTCTTAAGACCCACCCTAAGTTCAATTAGTCAGTGAGCCCTCTTCCTGCTACCTTCAGCACAGTCGCCTCTCCTTCTTTGGAGCCTTCAGAGTTTTACCTACCTGGCTCCTCGTCTTTTTCTCCCCAAGGTTAGTCATCTGTTTATATGCATATATATGCATATCTTTCTGAAAGATAGATAAAATTCCCTTAGAACCAGGGCCGCGCCTTATGGTGTTTTGGGTGTGCTCCTCTGCCTCCTAAGAAGCCATTCACAGGATTGCACTCTATGACCTTTGGCGTTCTTTCTAACTCCGAGATCCCACAATTTTAACAGCCGGTAGTCAGTCAATAAATATTGATTGTTGGGCTATGCAACCTTAGGCATTCTTTTGTTAGGGCCTATGATGAGGAATTGTATTGATATTATCTAACCCCGTTCCTTCCATGGCCAATTCAGTCGTTGACTCACAGTCTAAAAGGCTTCTTTTCTGAAGAGTGTAGTTCAAACAGTGCCAATGAATGGCCTTTTTGTGTGTGCACACACTCTCACCCATGTAAATGGGCATAGACTTCCCTTCCTTTGAATGGATAGGATTTGTCTTATTTGTTACTTTTTCTTTTGGCAATTTAGACAACTTGGAGGTATGATGAAATTGCTCCCTGTGATTTCATGAATTTAAAGATTTACAATAGAATCCTGCACATAAGAAGCGATAGGTTTCTAGAACTGAGCTTCTCAGATATATTTCATTTGTAATAGTTTGGGTAACTTGCATGAGTTTGTTTATTATTCCTCAAACCGTGGCAAAAATGAAGACATTCGCAATTATAACTTCGCTGATTGTCTTTTGAAAGTTCAAAGTCAGATTTAAAACAAAAGAATTATGAGAAAGCAGTGCAGAGGAATAAATACGAGGTTTGGAGCCAGAAGTCCTGGTGTGGCACTCCGACTCTGCCTCGTCTCATCTGTGTGTTTTGCATAAGAAGTTCAAGCTCTCTGAGCTTCAGTTCCTTCATATACAACATAAACAAAATGATAATTTCTACTTCATAAGGACTCTGCGAGGTTGAATTGGAGAGTTAAGTGAAATCTTATATAATAAACTTCTATATGGGTGTGAATGTTACTGAAACTATTATAATTTGTGCTATGGGGTACATCGTTTATATAAATCAAAAAGAAGTAAAAGACCAAATACCATTCAGAATTGTTCTCCTTGTAGTCTTCCACTCACCAAATCCCACGCTTACCTTATGTTTATTATGCTCTATTTCCTTTTCAATTGATTTTCTAGTATTTAAGTAATAACAGATAAACTTTCAGTATTAATACGTGACTATGTCCTGGTTCAACTCCTGTGTTATGTATTTATGCTCTAAAGTTTAGGCATTGATTTCTTGTTCCTAGATTTTGGAAACTAATATCAGTATGTTTTCCTGTGTCATGGGATAGACTCGGCTTTTATTTTGATACCTTTTACTTTTCTCTAGATTTGAACATCAGTGAAGGAAAAAAATGAATATTCATAGAAACCTTTTACATACTGCCAATTATATGCAAACACATTCAACAGATACTTGTACTTAATCTACACCAATTACATAGGTACATGATTTAGTTTTAAAGTATGCCTAATAAAAATAAATAGAAAAATAGACACATATGCCTTTCAAAATATGTATATTTCATTGTTAATGGTTTTGAAGTTTTTTCAGAATTATTAAGAGCATGTCTGTTCCTCTGTGTGAGTGTGTTGTACAATGTATTTTTGTGCCTAAACATGAATCCTATTTCTGTTTTCTGAATAATTGCTTTCTTTTTCCTAGTACTAGTCACTAATTGTTGGCCAGGGAGGTCTGGAAAAGAACATAGCTTTCATTGAAGTATTAAAGTTAATGTTTTACTTATAGTTTTCATTAATTAAGTCCTAGCTTACTTCAGTCTCTTTGGTTAAGAAATAAATGTTACCAGACTGAAGGGGTCCATTTGCCTAAATGCAGCAAAGCCCAATAAGACACAAAGAGGAGTTTGCGGCCAAGAAAGTAAGGGTTTCTTAAGGAGATGATGCCATGCCCAAAGTGCTAGGTAGCTCATGCTCCAAGGCCTGACTCCCCTATGGCTTCAGGGGGATGGGTTATATAGGGGAAACTCATTAAGCATGGTGAGGAGGGGAGTTAGGGTCATGGCCAGGATTGTGGCCTTCACTGACTGGGCAGTGCTAGGGTCGGAGGTAGTTGATCAGTGTATCTGATCCTGATGTCAGCCATGGCCTCACTTCATCAGCTTTCATGAGGAAGTGTTCTGTGGGGATGTTCTGGAACTGATGCACAACTAGATGTTATCGCTAGTTGAACAGAAACTCTGTCTCTGTGGTCAACAGACTCAAGGAACAACTGGATGCTGACCACAGCCTCATTGCCCCTGAGGGTTTCATGATTAAGCAAGGGGGAGACCCATGGGTGAGTCAGGGTGCTAGGTGAGGCCAGTTTGAGTCAAAGGAAAAAATCAAAACAAAAGGCCAGATTCAAGAAAATAAGGTTTTTGCTTTCTGTGTAGTTACAGAAACTGAGTGAGATGCATGAATGGCCTGGTAAGAAGTGCTCCAGGAAATGACTTGCTTTTATCATGTGTGTGTGTGTGTGTGTGTCTTGTTGCCTGGATGATAGAGCAAATTGAAGGAAAAGGTGGAAAGGAGAAAACAAAGGCTGTGTCCATACAGCTTCCTTTGAATTGGATCTGATTCAGCAGAGCCTATCTCCTCAGAAGCAGTGATGGGGAAATTGCTTCCAGGGCCCTTGTAATTAGCTGATTCAAATCAAAACAAACACATCCTGGTAACATGCATTTCTACCCTGACCCTCACCGACCATTTTCAGAATGGGGATTCCTAAGTAGTTCTCCGTGCAGTATTGATATGCTCTTCTGGTTTTAAATATTAATCTTTAATGGTGAGGAAAGGATCTATTTGTCTTGGCTTCAGTGACAGGTGAATATGAGTGCACAGATCCATTTCTTCAGTGCCTCAAAGCCTAAAACCACAAAAACTTGAAGTCTGCTTTTACGTAGTTAATTTATGAAATAAGAGAGTTAGTTTTGTTCCTCAATAACATTTTAATAAGACGAATTTACTATGCTGTGTGGCAGTATGGTGACTTCATTACTTAAATGCATTTTATTTCTTGGGTATGCTTTTAAATTAGAAGTATGACAGGTCTTCAAAATAGAAAATGAAACATGTTGATACTTCCAATTTTTTATGTTTTTAAAAATTATTTCACTTGTTCATTTATTTATTAAAAAACTTACAGCAATAGGACATAGTTTCTCTAAGGAAAGAAAGGAGTGGATGTTATATGGCAAGAATTAAAAGGAGAAGGATAGTGAGGTTTTCCGTGGATAGACTAAATTTAAGAAACAATTAGAAAAATGAGCAAAATAATATGATAGTGAAATTTGTTGCAGTTCAAAAAACATGTAGTCTAGATAATCTACCATGTGACAAATAACAGAAAATCAGAAATAACCACATGATTTCAAAATATTATATTAGATAATAGTAATACTATGATAAGACAAGTAATGTGATTTCCTTAGTTAACTATTCCTAAACATGCATTCATTCATTAAACCAGCTTTCATCATTGAGGATCAACTATGTGCCAGGATCGAGACAGAAGCAGTAAACACAGTGGACTTGATGTTTGCCTTCAGGGATCACATTGTGGCCTTGTACAGGATGTGGGACTTAAACGAATACGTTCACAAAACAGTTAAATATTTGATAGACTCTGTGACAATATAGCCTATAGTAAGAGCACATAACAAAAACATCTAATGCAGAGTTGGTCTGCATGATGGCTGCGTTGTGGTTGGTTTTGGAAAAAAGCAGCATCTGAAGCTTTCAAATATTTAGCTTTCACCTGTGTACAAGCAGCTTTGAAATGAAATAATGCAGCGATCGAGTTGGCGTAAAATGAGATAACTTTGTTCATCTTAAACATAAATTTACATCAGAAGATTCACTTATCATAGATACCTTGGTAAACATGTGCTGCTTATGTAATTCACCAGAACTTCCCAACTTTTGTTAGATTTTAGAACTGTTAGAGAAAGAAAAAAAATAATTTCTAGGAAAAGATAAAATTAACTGAAAATTAAGATATTTTAAAGCTGCTTTAATTTGTACAGCTAGTATCAATAATCTGTGGTCAAAGAAATTTTAAAATCTTCTCTTGAAAATAAACAACTTTAAAATTAGTACATTTTTTACATCACTTTAAAAATGAATGATCAGTTATTCAGTGAAGAAATCATTTCCTTTCTAACACTGATTCTCGTGCACTGATGATGCATTGTTACATTGGAAATTAGAAATAATCTTCTGATTCTAATTTTTAAAGATAACTACTTTGGTAGTAAATTGCAGCATTTTTATTCTACGGAAGTGAGTCAATATCTTGTTGGCAATATTTTAACTTACTAATGGTTTTACTAACATTAATTGCACCATCAAACTGGAAAACAATATTTGGCCTTCTGGCACCGAGAGCCGAGATCAGCCAGTTAGTCAGGCTCAAGTCACGAGAAATACCTACTTAACTTTATTTAATACTGACATTAGCACCAAAACTTGTTGAAGGAGTAGTATCCTTACTTTTATTTGTGCAAATTTGATAAGAAGTTGGGAAACATTGCCCTTTAACGGCTGTGACTTTGAAGGAAAGAACAATCCATCCCTGACCAGAGAGGAGCAGGCCATTTGTTGATAGCATACAGGCTGCTCAGATTTCTATAAAGAGATGGGAGCTATCTACTGATTGCATTTGGAGACTAGACAGCTACTTTGAAGGGAGTGAACATTCAGGTCAAGCTCACATCCCTCAGATCTTAGAGATTTGTAAATTGGAAAATCAGTGACAGCAAAATTACCATTTCATTCTTACTTGTATTTGCAGTATAAACAAAGCCAACAACCCTCCCCCAGCCCCACCCTTCTTCTCCTGACATTTCACAGCCTTGAAAATCTGGAAGCCAGAAATGCAATTAATTCAATGTTTCTTTAACCACGTAAATATCTCTTGTCAGAGACAGCATCCATAAGAGTAGCTGCAACCATTTAGATGACCCTTGGTTGAATACTGTAGGGAGAACCATTATGTTAGGTTTCTATGTCTTCTCAAAGAGGTTATGGCCACTGAAAATGCATCTTTAAAGGAAAGAATACTGTGAGCCAAGATCTGCATCCAAGCTTTGGAAGGAGGCTAGCAAAATCCTACTCACATCCCTGTAAAGCAGACATATATTTTTGTATTTTTTATAGGTGGATACAGTGCAGACCAAGAATCCCCCTGGCCACATTGAGGAATCGTATAAAATGAATGTATGTGCTCGTAAGTGAAATAAACGTAATGTTCCAACTCAGTGTGTTGGATCCTAATAGGCCTGGATTTGTCTTCTGTAAAAAGAAATTGATTTCCAAGGGGCAGGATCCCTAGCTGATTAAAAAGAAGCTCTAATTTTGAAGAAAACAAAAATGGCTTTAAAATAAGTTCTTTGCCAAAAAAAATAGAGAGAGGATCAAACTATACTTTGCAAACAACTGAAAAAAAAAATCAATCTTTCAACATGGAATAAAGGAGAGATGTGAGAGAGGTTTTGCAATCTTACCATTACTGTGAAGAAACAGAATCAGATGCCATCATACTCAGGAATATGAAAAGAAGAACAGGAAATCCTTTTTCTTCAGTTTGCACTTGAATGAACTCAAGTCAAGAGTGGAGATGTGTATCCCTTTACTGTTTATGCAGTTAATGTGGAGATTTCGTATAGATACAATTTCATTTGCCTTGCTTGAACTAATTGGATTTATTATGAAGAGATCACCTGAGCCTGTGCTAGGTCAACAAAGAAAATGGACATGTATACCTCAGGGGTGAATTCCCAGAAAAATTAGACGAACACTAATGTCAATCAGGGAATGTGACAAACTGGCAGACATGAGAAAAAAACAAAATTTAGGTTCTTCTGATATTTACTGAAACATAGTTTCTTATAGTGTAAAAGCAAAAGATAGATCACAATATATCCACACTTTCTGATCGAATTTAAGGTGAACCCCATAAGTGTTCAAGGAATGTAGGGCCATTATATCAATAGGGAACTGGCCTTTAAATGTGTGGTCCTATGCACTCATGTATGCAAAGAGGGCTTTTATAGTATTAAGGATGAATTGCATGTGTGAAGTACCTCTTTGCATTACAGCTGTCTGTTCAGTTGAAGACACTGTGTAAACACAAAGTCTCAGTTTTGTATGGGTGTGAGTGTATGTGTATGCGTTTGTGTGTGTGTAAGGGGAAGGCAGTAAAATTTAATGATTGACATTTGCACTTTGGTTTGTTACCTAGAATGTAAAGAGGTAAGTCTTAAGCCATTCAAACGTGTTATGTCATTATTAAAGATCATTATTCACAAGGGAAGCAATGCCAAAATTGGGTGAGTACTCACTCAATCCACTGAGTCTCACCAGCCAGGGCACATTAACATATTACTTGTAGTCACCACTTGCCATAATGATTTCAAAACTATTGTTTTTTGGTATTTGTATTTATTTCTTTTTATCTTGATGGTTAACTTTATAGTTGATTATTTTTACCTCTTTTTTCTATGTGACAATCAATTGAAGTTGTTATCCTGTTTAGGTATGCTATTGCAGGGATTTTTGTCTTTCTTTATGCTAGTATAATAAATTATACATCTTCAAACTGTATAATTCTATTGTATTGAATATTTTCCCATGACAAAAATAATAAAAATTACCCTACTTTATAAAGTGCCTGTATTCCCTATTTTAATGGTCTCTTAAAACAGTGAGAGATAAACATTCTCCTTAGCTACACCATTTGTGAGTGAAGAACTTAGCCACTTAAAGAGGAAGGCTCTGGCAGACCATCGTGAGAGCCTATGGTGGAAAATACCCTGCAATGTTTCAGGGGTCTTCTACTTAAACTATATATATATAGTTTCTTCCATTTCTTCATTTGTAATATGAAGTTAATAACAACATATACCTTATAAATTAGTTGTGGTTATTAAATGAGGTTTATCCAAGCAGTGCGTGCATGACATAACTCTCTCTCTCTCTCTCTCTCTATATATATATATATATATATAAGGGAGGGAGGTAGAGATGGAGAGAAACATAGATGTGACATAGATGTGAGAGAGAAACATCGATTGGTTGCCCCTTGCACGTGTTCCTATGGGGACCAAACCTGCCACCCAGGCATGTGCCCTGACTAACCATCAAAGTGGTGAATTCTCCGGTCATGGGCCGACACTCAACCAACTGAGCCGCCTTGGCCAGGGCCTGTGTCGGAAGTCTTGATGTTAAATTTGGCTCTGCCACCAAACTGCCAGATCCGACGGACACAATGTCTGTGTTCTCAGGTGCTCTACTTTCTCATCCATAAGTAGTAGGTTTGAACTGCACTATCAGTTTTGAGATCATTTTAATTCCTAGCTTCGAAGGTTTTGATAACTCTGAAACATTGCAGTGTGATATTTAATACTAAGTCATATTAGTAATCAGCAATGATCATCAGTATTAAGAGAACTTCACGTTGTTTTTTGACTTAAGTCGACCCACATTTGAATGCATGCCCTAAGACTGAGGGAAATATGAATTTACCATTGTTACTGTGACATTCTTAGTTTGACTTAATGTAATATGCATTAAAGTATAAATAATCATGTTCCGGGATCAAAAGGTCCCCCTTAGTTAATTGAGTGAAGAGGCACCTAAGTATAAAATCACTCAATTTGTTCCTGAAGAAACCTTTTTGTTCTGCATGTGGTTTAATGCGTCCCTGGCAGAATATTAAAGTGCGAGAACCAGTTTTTCTTGGTCTTTACCCCCCAAGGATTGATCAGCACATGAAGGTCTCTGCGACTTCAAAGGCATGTGTGGACTTGGATCCTCCTGGTAGGGTTCAGAGAAGGAAACCCTAGCCCCTGATGTTTATTGCTGTAGGCTCTTTCATCTAATAGTAATTCTCTCCTTAGAAGAAGCAACAGGCACAGGAATCTTGCCACTATTACAATTTCGTGATTAATGTTTAGTAGCAAAGTGCTTCACACAGAAAAGCAGTACTTTTATTTTAGTTTCCTGCCACTACTCCAACTGGGAGAGGTCAGAGAAACAGTGGGAAGCAAAATGAAAGCATATATATTAAGTCGATTTTTTTCCCTTTGCAGCATTCTGACTTGCAAAATAGTGTTACTTTCAAAGTTACAAAGGTGGCATGGATAATCTTCAGGGATTATTATTTAGAGAATTGGTCACACCAAACTTTTTTTTTTTCATTTAGGTGAACCTGCCACTTATGGAACTGATTTAGGTCATAAATTTCAATTTAGCCGATATATGCTTTACGAGATTAGAAATTTAGGTGGGGGAATTGCAGACTTCCACTAACTAAGCTTCTCCAATGCTCCACACTTTCCAAATAAAATTCTTATCCTTGCCTTTTGCCTCTAGACATTTAGCAAAAAATTGAAGACTGGACTTGGCTCAAGAAAAACGCCTTTAGAGTAAGTCCCTCCTTATCTGTGGGGTGTATGGTCCCAAATCACCAGCGGTAGATGCCTGAGACCGTGAATAGTATGGCTAGTACCAACTGTATATACACTGTTTTCTTCCTCACACACAAACCTGTGATAAATTAAGCATAGACAATATTAACATTGATGACTAAAATAAAATAGAATAGTTGTAACAGTATGCTGTAATAAAAGTCATGTCAGGGTGATGTCTCTCTCTCTGTCTCTCTCTCTCTGTCTCTCCTTCATGACCAAGGGTGCTACTAAGTGAATACGGCAAGGCAGCATTTACAGTGTGGATGTGATGGACAAAAGGATCATATTTGTCCCAGGTGGGACTGAGCAGTTCTGTGTGTGAGATTTCATCGCACGACTCAGAATGGTGTGAAATTTAAAACCTATGAATTATTTATTTCTGGAATTTTCCATGTAATATTTTTGCACCACCACTGACCACGAGTAACTGAAACCTTGGAAAACAAAACCTTAGATGGGGGAAGGGGTTGTTGCTACTTTATAGATCAATGGAGCAGCTATGAATATTTGCCAGTTGAAAAGTTATGTTCAGAATCCATCATTGTAACTAGACTTGAGTGGTGAACACTAGGTAGTGTACAAATATCCAATTATAATGTTGTATACCAGAGTTCACACACACAATCTTGTTTATTAATTTTACTGCACACACAGAAAAGAACCCATCATCATATTGTATTTACATTGGTAAAATTGTACTGAAATATAAAAAAAATTAAATATGGGGGATTAAAATACTTTCGGGTTTTAATGCTTTTATTCTATGTGGTAGTTCTGGTAAGTATAATTTAGTTGATGTGATTTTAATATTTCTTTGATAACTTTTAAAACAAACTATCACGAGGCAACTCTGTGCAGATATTATATTAATTGCTCTATTTAATATTTATATCAAACTCATGAGGCAGATGCTATTATTGTTGTGACATGCACCCAGTTTACAGATGAGGAAAATGAGGCCTGAAGAATACTGGTAAGTTTGCAGAGCTACAGAAATAGCAGGAGTTGGAGGTGGGCTTTGAGTCCTGCCTCTCTGGTTTCTGAGCCTGCATCAAATAGGTGAGCCATAGAGCTTTCATGCCGAACACTGTAACAGGATGGGCATGTGAGTTCGGTTCCAAAACTATTTGTGGGTGCAGAGATAAATTTTCGGGCTCTGTAGAGCTCCCTCCTGTCAGCCCGGGTGAGGCAGATTCAGCATGCATGAATCAGATGTGAGAGGTAGTCAGACATTCTAGTGCATAAAGTGTTGCAATGTGAGATAGTAGGTCTCTTTTAAATACTATACACAAGAGAGGAGAAATTCTTTTCTAACTTACTTGCTTTGCAAACTAAAACTACTATAAATATGTACTACTTGCATCAATTTTTTTTTTGAAAAGTAAGGCTGCACTGCAGAAATTTGGGTGGACTGAGGAAAATAGCAACTGCATTCTTTGAACAGAGAGAACTCACAATCTGATGGGAGTTCCGGCCATGCAGGCTAATTATTACAAAGCTGCGGGCTAAATGTCAGGGCGGCACAGTGGTTAAGAGTGCACCTTCTGTAAACCAGGCTGCCTGGCTTACATTTACAGGTTGAGTGACCTTTGGACAAATTACACCTCTCCGCCTCCATTTCTTCATTTGTAATATGAAGTTAATAACAACATATACCTTATAAATTAGTTGTGGTTATTAAATGAGGTTTATCCAGGCAGTGCGTGCATGACATAACTCAGTAAATGCTGGCGATTACTAATTTTCTTGATATTGATGCTTATTATACTTGACATGTATATAGAGCGTCATGGTTGCTGACAGAGATGTTCATGGTGCAAATAAATTAAATATCACTGTCAAAAAGTGAAGTAAAAGGCACCTCACGGAGGAGGTAATGCCAAGCCCTCAATATTCCCCATATACTGTGACGTGAAACTCAGCAAAATTGTGCAGGTCCAGCTTCTCCAGAGAAAGTTGTCAGTGTCTGGTCTGCTACAATTCAGATCTTGGAGCTCTGTGAGCTGTAATTTTTTCAGGCATAGGTAAGTGAAAAGAAGCTGCAAAAGCTGAAATCAAGCATTTGACACAATTTGGTGATGAAAGTTTCTTAAAGGTCAAGAAACAGTTTGTGAAGATCACTATGTCTGCAGTCACAAAGGAATAAGATTTTCTCCAATTATTAGTAGTTTAAAAATTATGAAACATAAGAATAACAAATTATTTGTCAGATTATCATGACTAAAGATGAAGCTGATTATGATTATCACAAATGAGTCATTGTTATTTTTTGCAAATATTTAATAAGTATTTGTTATATATGACGAGGGCTCTGTTTTCAGAGTTCTTGATTAAGCAGAAAGTGTGCTGCATTTATCAGATGATAAATTTAAATGTATGAAATATAAACGACAAATATTTCCTGAATTGAACTGGATAATATTTAATGACCAGAAAGTCAGTGGCTTTCATTTTAAACATAGTAACTGATTAATTATGCATATTTGGGAGGATAAAACAAATAAGTAATCATTGAAAATGCTCAGTTTTCCTTACTGAAATCACTTTTTGGATGGAATATGTTTTTGACCAATAATTGTGACTATGGAAAATGTAGGCCTCAGAAATGGCTCTGTGTTCTTGAGAATACAGAGCATTGCCCATGAAAACATACGACAATTATACGGTAACTTCATATCACAGTTTAGCAACTGAACATTTGAAAAGCAGGTCCAACTACAGATTTTTATTAAGTCATAAATTTTCAATAATTTTTACATTTTTTATGAAAGACCTAGCTACTCTCTATTTTTATGGATGTTAATGCCACCTTAGTAACTACCTTATGCTGCTGTCTGTGAATTTCTAATGAGGAGTTAAAATTAATGTGAAGAGAAATGAATGTTTCTAGTCTCTCGTTTCTAGATGTTAGGGGAACAATGCACATTTCCTATTCCAGGGTCTCGGAGTGCTGAGATCAGGTACCGCTCAGCCTGTTTTCTAAGGCTGCTGCCCAGTATTGTCAGCGAAAGTCTGTCTCAGGAGCAGCCGGGGGAGCAGGGGTCTCTCATCTTCCTTCTCTCTGTGTCTTGCTGTTAAAGGCAGGTCAGCAAGGACTCTTTTCTCCCCTATGTGTCGGACTCCTGAAAGAAGCAGGCATTTCTATATGCATTTTAGACACATCAGAAACTGTCTGCCTCCTGATAATACATTTCAAGTGCGCTCTAACTTTGTGCTACAATTCAAATCTGCTGGTTGACTTTTTAATAGCTCTGCATACTGATTATATAAAAGTCTGCCAGATTTCTGAAGCAAAATTAACACTTGACTGTTCTTAAACAATGGGTTAAGAAAGACACTGATGATATTAAGGACACAATTGATCACATGAGCCCTTTAATAAAAACCCCTTGATAAGTAGACACAAAAATGCCTTGCTTTTTAGGTGGAAAACTTTGTGAAAATGCTTTTGAGGATGACTTCCAATAAATAGTTCTACCTTAAAGTTGGTTTTATTCAAATGAATACTAAGGACTCTGTAAAGGCAGGGCTTTTTATCTTCCAACAATCCATTTTGAATGCTCAGAGGAAATGCAATACATGTCTCGCACCCAGGCTCCTCAGTAATTGTGTGCTCTTATCGTCTGAGATTAACATTTGGGGTAAAGAGCATGACTAGAGGATTCTAAATGAGTGGTTACCAAGCTGAAATGACGCAAAAGTTAACACAAAGTAATCCAGCAATCTATTTCATGCAACATATGACTTATGCCAGTTAATTAGCAGTTTAATTAGCCTGATATTTCGTGTTGTGACCTAAGCCGTTGTACTCCCAGTGGGTCTCATGGAGACAATGGAAAAAAAAAAAAGCTTCAGAATTGTTGATGGTTATGTCACATGCCACTGGAATAAAACATAATTCTCCCTTTTCAGGATAAAGAACATATATATGTTCTTTTTTAAATTGAGAATACATTTTTAAAAAGGCATTTCATGGTATGGAATACTTAAAAAATAAAACCATATCAAATAACTGCGTGTGCTATCATGTTACATTAACTACATTTTGAATTGCAAGTGACCACGAATAAATGCCTGAAGCAGTGATTTTCAACCAGTGTGTCACAAGAATGTTTTAAACATGCAATACCTGACTGTTTAAGTGCACTGATCTCTTTTTCCTTAAATTGTCAAGTAAAAAGATGACAACAGCCAACACAACATTAGCTGTCTAGTGTGAGTGATTCAAACATATACCTATTTTTTGTCAGAGTGGCCAAAAAATAAAACATTTTTTCTGTGTGCTTCGGACTTTTAGTAATTAGCTGTGTGCCATGAGATGAAAAAGTTAAAAAATCGCTGGCCAAAAGTATTTTGAGAAAAAACATGAAAGATATGTATTAGGGTGATCATAGTTTTGCATATATAATGTGATTCATAGAATTCTACTAAGGGCTATTGAAAGTACTTACAAAGGACCACATTTTGGAGAGCCACAATGGAACTATGCCTTTGGACAGGCCTGAAGAAAAAAACATGCGTCTTAGAAATAATTTATCGAGTGCATGTCGTGAAAGGGGTCTCTCATCCCTCCTTCCTTCCCCAGTGAGAGCACATTCAGATTTCATGTTTGTCTTTATTATAGGAAGTAGAAGTTTCTGCTAAGCTGAAGGCAGGCAGTGCCAGCAGACAGGCTCTGCCTTTTCGCAGCAGCGTGAAGAATTGCCCCCAGTAGCTATGGGTGTTGGCCCGTAAAACTCGGCAAACCTTCTGGAGGTGTTTGTTTTCCTCTTCATTTTCCGCAGCTGACAATTCAGAACATACAAGGAAAGAAAGTGTTTTAAGGATCTGGCTAATTTCCCTAGACTTTGTGGGGCTTTCTTTCCCAACCACTGAAATCCGTTGGCTTCCTACTTCATGGTGATGGAATTGGGCGATTTGTTTCCTTCCAGTTTGAATACTACAGTAGGTCCGCAGGGCTCTTTTTCCCTTTCAGAAATTGCTCTGTAGCCTCTTTTGGCTGTTAATGTATGGATGCCATTTGGGACATAACTGGTTATTATGTTGCTCACAGATATTTAATTGTACACAGAACTGAGTATTTATGGAAATCTAAAGTCACTGTTATGCAAAACCTTACAAAGAGAAAATTGTTTGAGTTTTATTTTTCCCCCAGACTCTTTCCCTTGTCTAACACATCAATTCAAATTGCCCCCTTTTAATTGAGTAGGAATTTTTAGCACATGGATTAGCAAGTATATAAAAACTATGAATTTTTAATTAATGGTGTATAATCAATTGGAAGATCTATTTTCTAAAATAAGAATAAATTTGAATGTGTGATAAAAAGATAATTCAGTAAATGTTTGTGGTAGAATGGGCAAAAAGGTGTGTGATACCTAAACTTGTTTCTTTTTATTTTGGTGATGTATCCTCAGGCAATCAGGAGGTTGCAATTAAAATTTTGGTCTGATATTGCCTGATAATGATCTCATCTGAGAATAATCTTTTAGTTTAAATATTTTTACTTAGTATTTGAAGTCTTTTGGATTTCCTATGAAAATATGATTTAAAGATATATATATGTAATTCATAAATTAAAAGTGGTAGTATTTAGAGCAACAATTATGGACTAGTCTATAAGACTTTGCAAATTGCTTAGCTTCTTATGTGTTTAAATGAAAATAATAACAGTGTCATGCCATTAGTAAGAAAGTGGGTGAATTAATATACTATGTAAGTTACATGTCATATAAGTTAATACATATAGCTTATAGCAACTGTCTAGCATAAAATGAGCACGTGTAAATAACAGCTGTTATTGAAGACAGATCAGAAATGTGGCAAAGGTGCTAGGCTTCCAGAAGCAGTCTGAGTGCAGTGAAGAATGGTGGCTGCCATGTGGTAGCTGTCTCTCAGGGTTTTTTTGCTACTAAAAACAGACAAATGTGTTTTCCGAACATCTTAGCTGGTCATGAGTTAGGTAGGGATTAAACTGCAGGTGTGTCTGACTTTATGTTTTTAACTTTTTAACTGTATTTTTTCCATTGCCATTTGTTCCCCTTATTCTCCTTCCTCCCTGCCATCACTACACTGTTGTCTGTGTCCATGAGTCCTTTTAACTTTTTGCTTAATCCCTCTACTCCCAAAAATCTCTTCTCCCTCATAGCTGTCATCAGGCTATCTGAATGTCTTTCTCTATTGTGCTTGTAGTTCAGTTTGTTCATTAGATTCCACATATGAGTGAAATTGTATGGTATTTGTCTTTTTCTGATTGGCCTATTTCACTTAGTGTCATGTTCTCCAAGTTCATCCATGCTGTTGCAAAGGACACTTTTTTTAAAATTTAATTTTAATATCATTATTTTTTTACCACTGAGTAATATTCCTTTATGCAAATGTCTCATAGTTGTTTTATCCACTCACCTATTCATGGATATGTGGGCTGCTTTGGATGGCCAATAAACATGAAAAAATGCTTAATGTTACTAATCATCAAAGAAATACAAATTAAAACCACAATGAGATATCACCTCACACCTATCAGAATGGCCGTCATCAATAAATCAACAAACAACAAGTGCTGGCAGGGATTTGGAGAAAGGGGAGCCCTTTGCCTTATGGGTGGGAATGCAGACTCGTGAAGCCACTTGGAAAACAGCATGGGGATACCTCAAAAAGTTAAAAATGGATCTGCCTTTTGACCCAGCTATCCCACTTCTGGGACTTTGTCCTTAGCAACCCAAAACACTAATTCAAAAAAAAAAAAAAAAGTAAGCTCTCCTATGTTCATTGTAGCATTATTTACAATCACTGAGATATGGAAGCAGCCCAAGTGACTTTAAACCCTGATTTCCTTAAAGCTTTTAGAATTGTTTGTTGGTATAGACTTCACAACCTTTACAAGTAAGCTTTCTGTTTAGCATGCCTTTGAAAAGGTATTCTTGGAATTATTTAGAAAATACAGACATGCTTATAAAACATGAGAGTATTTATAATTGAGAACAATAAAAAAGATCAATTGTTAGTGTATACTTTGAGCTGTGTCCATGAGTATCTCTTTGAATTAGAAACTATTTACTAAAACAAACAATGATAAACACATAAGAGCTTTGTTTATTTTGTAGTGGAATTCAGCTGGGTAATGAGGTAAGGTCACATTCTCACCTCCACTTCAATTGTCTCTGAATATTTGTAATTACATTAATGAAAGGTGCCCAGCTGGCTGTGGGAAGTACTTTTTCACATAGTGACATTCTGTTTTTGGCTATTGCTATATTATTTGTGTTACTGTTCAGTTCTGTTTAAATGTGAGGTTTGGGAATGTTTTATTTCAGTTTTCTGTAAATATTTTGCAGTCCTTTTTTCCAATTAATGTTTTTTTACATAAATGTTTTGTAACATATCTGTTACAGTTAGGTCTTAAGTTTGACTACTTTTCATGTAGGCAGTTGTCGGGCCTAACATTGTCTTTCAGGAGTTACCATTACTTATTATTTAGATGAATTTGAAATTGATAAGCCCCGACGATTCTTCCTTTTCCTGTGCCATCCAGCAATATTGGGTTATAAAAATATGTGTTTAAAGAAAAAAGAGCTTTCTCTCTCTTGATGTGCTGCTGGTAACTGATCAAGACTGTGAAATAAAGTAGGTCATGGTTAGGCACGGGGAGTGCAGTTCAACTGCTATTGAAGTGTGTGTATGAATTTCATAAAGTGGATTCGGATATTACATCTGGGCTAAGCATTCCATACACGGTTGCCCAAACGTCTTGGCAAGAAGACAACTTAGTTCTTCTTGGGCCCCGCTCAGGAACATCTAATGCCTGTTCATTTCTAATAAATAAATTTCAGATTCCTTAATTTAGAATCTTATTCCTCTGACTGTAAGTTCACTTTCCCATTTTATTTTCCTCTTCTTCCTCTTCATGAACTCTAATCTCCAGCTAAGCCTGGTTATGTTCAAGTGACTTTACCTGTCTTACACTTTCCTACCAGTTTATCTTTTTTAGAAAGATTTTCTTTATTTAGTTTAGAGAGTGGGGGAGGTAGGGAGAAGAGAGGAAGAGAAACATCGATGGGTTGCCTCTCACAGGTGCCCAAACCTGAATCAAGTGGAGATCTTTTGCTTTGCAGGATGACACCCAACAAACCGAGCCACGCCAGTCAGGGCCTACCAGGTTTTCTTAACCCATGCTGTTGTCTCTTCCAGCAGTCCCGAGTCCTTCTGATTCTATTGCACATGAGCAAATCTCATATTTTCTGATTCTTATTTTGATAAACTTTTCTTGATTACCAAGTTGTTAGTGCTAATTTAAAGTCATTTTATCCGCATGATTTTTATACTACCTGGAGCTTCCTGCCTTTAGTGATAGAATTTTCTTAGGCATATAAGTGTATATGTATGCCATGCATTTATTATACCACATTCTCTTCACTGGAAAAGGTCCAAATTTGATTCATATTTCCCTTCTTCCCCAGTTCCCAAATAAGTGCCTTGCTTATAGCAGATATGATGCTCTCTAAATAGTGATTGAACTAATTGATGCTATAAATTTTATGTGAATCTCTAGAGCATTTAATAAAATGTATCAATATTAGTCGTTCAATAAGCATTTTTTGAGAGTTTATTCCTACAGTATATTAGGTGCTATGGATATTGCATTCCTACAAAATACTGGGTATCGTATTTGAAGTGATCTGCTCATATTTATATACTTACATATCACAAATCATGTGAGCACTGGTAGAACTTGCTCTTTTTGTGTTACCCATGATCTACTCAACTGCAGGGATTTATTGTTACTAAAATACATATGTTACCCAGGTGTGATAACTACATGATGCCATGAGTAAGGTCCTGGCGGATGACAAGTGGGTGCCAATGCAGGGTGATATAAAGGGAGGCAGGAGAAGAGATCAAACTGTATAAGGCAATAGATTCCACATGAAGAAGATTTATCTTGATCCAGGGAGAAATGGGAAGCAGACAGTAGAGGCGTTTAAAGACAGGGAGGTAGAGGCCCTGATTTGTTAGGAGAGTAACTTCCCCAGCACTGAAAAGGAAGCTCCAGGGAGGGAAGAAACAAATAACCCTAAAGGGATTTGGGTTTTGCTTTAACTGAGACATATTTTTCTTAGACTTAGAAGTCGGTGCCTTTACTGGCCACACTTTCTGTGAAATAACAAAGAATGGAGACAACTGCCCTCTTTGGTCATTTCTGGGCACCAATACAGTGCGCTACACTAGAGATTTATTGCCTGTATAGAGGAATTCAAATGATTAATAACAAAAGAAATACATACTAATGCATGCTTTCTAGCATTTATAGGCATGGGGCAATTCTTTGAATTCCGTATTTCACTTCCACTTAAACTGTTTATGTGTGATGACATGTTGGAGGTAGATACAAAGCATGATTTTGATGTAAAATTCCTTTGTTTAATACTGACTGTCCGAAGAGACGTTCCTTGATGTGAGGCTAGGATCTCTGGAGAAGTCATGCGTTGGGGCTCTCTTGGAGCGGAAGGCCAGAGAGTCATCACTCATCCAATGCAAGCATCCCCTTTCTGCCATCATCATTATCTGAAGTGCCGAAATTGCCCCAGCCCTCAGCTGATTTTTATTTTGGACCTCATCCGGAAGGATTTCTATTTTGTAGCATATTATTAAAGTATTTTCCCTGATATTGCTTTTTGTGTTTCATGGCTAAAGAAAAAACCCACAAATGTATGCCACATGTAGTGTGGATATGATTTTCCCAATCCTGTAGCTCGTAGGATGCACTGTTTTCTTTGGAAAACAATAAAGCAATTCATAAGATTTCATTTGTAGTAAGACAGTTCTGGCGGGTCTGTGACAGTGAAATTTTAAGGATCGCCAAGATTGAAGGCACGATGTGTGGAGTTACTCTTTTTCTTTCCCTTTTTTCACCTGTAATCCCTATTAAAAGATATTCTAATAGAGCAGATGCTTTTGGCGGCGTCATTTTCTGTCTGATCTTTGACTTGCAACCAAGGAAATTCAGCTCCAATCTTTTAGAGCCCAAAGGGTGTATAGCATGGCAGATGCTCTCTGGTGTTTCAGGAAGTTAGAACCCCTGGTCTACGAATAATGATGAATGTGTGGTAATTACATTGTTAAATTTCCAAGGAAGATGTCCTGTGAAGTTTTTCTATGTTGCTAAAGCCATTCTTAATGTCTCATATAATGCAGAGATTATACAGAGTAAAACTATGCAAAGTATTTAATCCATGATTCTCTGTATATAAATATCCACAATCATAATACAAAGTTTTCAAAATGTGTTATGTTTAGACATTCAGAATGTTTCATGCTTTATCATAACCTTTATGCAAAATCCTGTGTAAGTCATATTTGGTATAGTTTATCTTATAATATTTTAAAATTGTACTATTGTTTGACATTTGTATTGTTTTTGATAGTTTCAGAAGGTATACTATCATGCCTTTAATGTCACTGTTACCCATGGTATGACAATGCTAATTTTGTTTTTCTGATTGAGTTAAATGTTACATTGTAAATAGTTAGAAATCAAAATTTCCTTACTAATATTATTATGAAAAGGTACAACTTCTGATACATCATAGTTGCAGAATATCTTACCACTGGATATAATTTAGCAGTGTCTCAATGGTTGATTTGCCAATATTTTCTATTGATATCATAAGTAAGGTATATTAGGAATACTAACGTCACTCTTCAGTAATGTACCGACTGGCTAAAGCATTAACCCGTGAAGTATAAAAGTATAAAAGCTCTAGGTTATTTCGGATGCATACACACATATCTAAATATATGTATTATGAATTTTGAAATATATGTATTTTCACATATGTATGTTTCATATATATTCATACAAGGGAGCCCCCCTAAAAACAATTATCTTCTGGAGGGCAAGCCCCTTGCAGCACAGCCTTCCCCGGCTGGGTGAGTGTTCTGGGAACCCATCTGTATTAGTATACCACCTGGCATTGTAGTGAGAGGCTCTATCAGCTCCAGTAAAAATTGTTTTAAAGACATTTTCACTGCGTTTGCCCATGTCATGGTGGGTGATTTATTTAGGAGTGTGCCTGTCCAAGCCACCCTGAGTGCCCAGCGGTTTTTGACCAAAACGGCATGACCCCCGTGCCCCACACTCTCTATTCAGTTCATCTTGTCCCGAGTGACTTTTTTGTTTCCCCGGTTGAAAAAAGTCCTCAAAGGGAAACTTTCTGCCGATGTGGAAGAGACTAAATAAAAAAAAACAGTAGAAGCAGTAAAAGGCATCAAAATTGATGAATTCAAACACTGTTTTGAGCAGTGGACAAAACATCTCAATAGGTGTATTGCATGAAATGGAGAGTACTTTGATGGTGTCTGAAGTTTAAACATGTTAAGAATCAATACACAACTTTTTAATAAATAAATTCTGGATTTTTGAGCCTCACTCATATATTCATATATTATTCAGATATATTTATATATCATTTACACATTTTAGAATGCATTTTTCTGTGGTGAAGATCACCGGTTGGAAACAATTACTCAACAACAATTACTGAATATCTGTTCTCACTCAAACACTGTGTTTGAGGCTGAGGATATAAATCTGGGAAAGATACTATCAGTGCTTTCAAGGAACTCATTACCAGGAGAGTCAGATATGTTATAAATACTATAAGATGACAGAGATAAAGAGGGCAGCTGAAGACATTTGGGAACGGTTTAATGACACAACAAGCTTTTGAATCAAATCATGTAATAAATTCAGTTTACTTATCCTAAAGACGGAAAAAGAGGCACTTCAACTGGAGACAAAAAATCATGGGCAAAGTAATGAAAGCATCGCAGTGCATCATGTATTTGGTAAAAGGCACATAATCCAATGTGCTTAGTGCCCAGGGAACATGGAATGAGTGACTGGACATGAACTGGAACGAGCAAGTAGATTTAACTTGAAAGAAGCCATGATTTTATGCCTAGGAGTTTAGGTTTATCCTGAAAGCATTTGGAAGTAACTGAAAGCTTTCAAGCAAGGGTATACTACAGTAAGTGCTTTAAAATGATGGCTCTGTTGGAAGAGTGGAAGGCAGTTTATAGTTAAAGTACTGGAGAAAGGGACTAGAGTATCTGATAAAATCTGATCATGTGATTCTGATGCCTTGTCCTTGGAGACACAAAGAGGCACAGAAAGAGAAGGGTGTATAGTATTTGGTAGGAGGTTGGGAAAGAAAGGAGAGCAAAAATAGGAATGAAAACATTGTTTATTTTTCAAATAGATATTTAATTCCATGATCTCTGTCTCTCCTCCTTCCAGTACCCCCATGATGTAAATGTTTGTGTGCTTGAAGTTGTCCCAGAGGCTCTATAAACTATTTTTTTTTTTTTTTTGCTGTTTTGATTGGGCGTTTTCTGCTTTTTGCAGTAAACACCCAGTTCTCTGATTTGATCCGATGCTTTTTCTACTCTACTGTTGATTTCCTATAATGTAGTCTTCATTTCAGTTATTGTATTCTTTATTTCTGACTGGCTCTTTTTTTATGTTTTTTAATCTTTATTTTATATTTTCTATATCTTTGTTGAAGTTCTCACTAAGTTCACTGAGCATCCTTATAACCATTGTTTTGAAGTCTTCATCTAGTAGATTGCTTGATACCATTTTGTTTATCTCTTTTTCTGGAGTTTTGTTCTCTTCTTTCAATTCTGATGTGTTTCTTTGTCTCCTTATTTCAGCAGCCTCGCTGTATTTGTTTCTATGTATCACATAGAGCTGCTATGTCTCTTGGCCTTGGTAGGGTGGCCTTATGTAGTAGGACCCAATGTCACAGCCTTCTCGGTCACCCCAGCTGGGCACTTAGGGACACCCTCATGTAGTAGTTGAGCCTTGATTGCTGTTCACCTGCCAATGGGAAGGATTTATCCCCAGGCCCACTGGACTGTAACAATATTTTTTCATTCCATTTTTTATTACATTTTATTGATTATGCTATTACAGTTGTCTCAGTCTTTCCCCCTTTGGCTCCCTCCACACAGCACCCTCACTCCCTCAAGCAATCCACCCACCATTGTTCATGCCCACGGGTCATGTGTATAAGTTCTTTGGTGACTGTCATTTCCTATACTGTACTTTACAGCCCCATGGCTATTCTGTAACTAATTATTTGTACTTCTTAAATCAAAGGTAGTTTGGGGAACTGAAAGCTCATATGGTACTAGTGAAGAATGAAGCAGCATGCTCAGGTAAAAGGGTAAAAGTAAATTTAGAGGTTAGTAGAAATTGATAGACTATGTCTTTCAAACACTACTGTTGGGATGACATAAATTCAATTATGTTAATTTATTTCACCACTGTGTTCACTACTTGGACTCCAGAGAGGTAATGTAGAAATGTCCTTTAAGGTAACTTGTCTACCTTTTGTCAAGGAAGAACAACATGCTTTGAATAAAGTCTTACGACATGAAATTCTGTGAGTGAAAAGTAATTTGCTCAAAGGAAACCAGGGTAGTTTTACAAATGACCCATACATTCCTGATTTAAATGCAAGGGAGCCGATTCTTAAGGAATAAAGACCTGGCCCAAGTTTAGGCAATAAGTGAATGAATTCAGATTAAAGCCAAACTCCCAGCATTCAGATCAAGAAAATGAAGAGTGAGAAAATACCCTTCTATGTAGCATTTTTAATAGAGGCATTCGCATGGTGGCCGTGTATTACAATTACATCAGGTTTGATGGAACCAGCTTTACGTAATCAGAGCCATTGAATGCAAGATACTTTGCCAAGAATTTTAGCAGGAAAGAAAAACAAATAGCAATTTGATGGTGAAATAGGTGAGAATCAATTTTTTTCTTTCTTTCTTTTTATTTATTTATTTTTTTTATAAAACAAGTTCAGATAGGTTTATAGGTTGAAAGAAGTAAGAGGCTGAACAGAAAGAGAAAGCACATTGATAAAACAGGGGTTGACAGAGGCAGGAAAGAGAGGAAATCAAATAGGTGGACAAAAGAATAAGAATTTTTTCTCTGGCACGATAGCTCAGTTGGTTGGTTAGAGCATCCTCTCTAAACACCAGTGTTGCTGGTTTGATCCTCGGTCAGGGCGCATGCAAGAATCAACCAATGAATGCATAAATAAGTAGATCAACACACTGATATTTCTCTCTCTCCCAAAAAAGAATAAGGATTTTTATTTAGAGATACAAAATGAAGTTTTGATGAGTAAAGGTACAGATAAATTTGGAGATACAGAGGAAGGAAGGAAGCAGAGTAGGTTCATGTCTGATAGCCTTAATGTTCTCAGTGGTAGGAGGTAAAATCGTGTGTTGAGATTGAGGGGAATGAGGGTACAGTGTTGGGGATCTGAGAAGGGCGTGGTAGCAACAGCTGCTGTGTGGAATGGGAAGACCAGCCAAGCAGGAATGAGTAATACGGCTGCTAAGCAGCTCTGAGAGTTCAACTGACATCAGAAATCATAAATTTGCAGCAGAGTCAATCAGCGTGGTTTTTCAATTTTCCTTGTAACTCTTGGCAGCTCAGGAGGAGGAGGAGAACAAACAGATGGTAGGATTGATTTGGTAATGGGATTGGCAAGGCAGCTGTGAGAGAAGGTCAAAGAATGGAGGGATCTGTTTGACTTAAGGAAGTGTGTTATCAGGGGGATCAAAATTAGGAGGAGGTGGCAATTAACCCAGGAGAGATTGGAGACTGCTGGAAATGGGGAGGGAAGAGCAATGGACTACATCAGCCTTTGAAGCCTAAGAATAATTTTTGTGACCATGAATGAATGGAATAGGGGATTAGAGAGATTTCACAGTGCTGGGTATTACAGTAGAACACTTTTTTGTTGAGGAACAGTCTGTTTTTGTATCTATGGGTGTGGATTGCCAACATTCAATGGAAGTGACTGCC
>PVKM010010660.1:0-34558 GCA_004027735.1 Carollia perspicillata | reverse complement strand
TGTTAGTTGGTATTAAAAAGAAATTAATTATAGTTAAATCAGCTGACTTTAAAGGAGTTCCCCAAGGTAAGTTTGAGTAAGGAACGCAAGATGCAGGAAAATGTACATATGATTCCATTTTTTATAACAATGACAAAACTGCACATATGAATATGTGTGTGCATGTAATAAGTATGGAAGGACTCATACTAGATTGTCCATCTGAGTTACCCAGGCAGGCGATGCTAATGTGGGGAGAGGGTGACTGAAGGGGAAAGTAGCAGCAATGAAATACAGGGGCTGTTTAGACAAACTACACTTGGAAAGAAAGCCCAGATGTGTCATGTCTGCAACTTGTTTCAGATGGTCCAGTAAGAAGATGTGTATATGCACACACACATCATTTCATATATATACATGTTCATAAAGATGGAGAGATAAAGCAAATATGGCCAAATGTTAACAGTTTATTTAGTTATGTGATACACAGTTATTTCTCGATTTTGAAACAATTTTGTGAATACCCAGCCAAGTTTTCTTGCAACGATTTGTAAGAGCTGTTTTGAGGGCCATTACTAAGAAAAGAGGCCTGAGAGTTCTGCGCAGTTCTTGATTACCATTTCAGTGTCCTGATAAATCCAGCTGTAAAAAACTTATGGACATTCTACTGAAAACTACACCAGCTTATCGAGGCGCAGGGCAAGCTTACACCATGCAGTGGCACCCCATGGGCTGGAGGAACTAATGCCACTGACACCATAAACCGACACTACAAGAATGGAGCCTCAGTTTCTGGTGTTGCTATCCTAATTCCAGAGCTGGGCTACCAAATTCTGTGGTGATCCCACCACTTATCAGAATCTTCTGTTAAAACAGACTAACCCTCAGGAGGCCACCAGGGATATGACCACTCGCATCCCTATTCCCTTGCACATATTTCCCAGGGACAGAAAGACCAGAAGGCTGGGTTACTGGCCATTAGGGACAGGGTCGTATTAAAAAGAAAGTAATTTTCCTCTGCCTCAAGAACAAAAACAAGTCCTTCTGAATATATCTCTAAATGTTAAGTTAGAAGAATATGGTCTTTACTTTTTTTTTTTAAAAAAAAGAGCTTTACAAAAAGAAAAGTGATTTAAATGCATCTGCCTTTAACTGTGGTACCTTTGTAGATTTTGTGAATGCTGGAACATATAATCCATAAAATCTATAAACTATATCCCCAATATATGCCCCATCCTGAGGATATGCGGAGACATCAGCCTGCTAAAGCTATTATGCTAATTCCAAGCCTCCATTCATACCTACCCTTCACTGCTACAAAAAAAATTCAAAGCAGCCAAACAACGCTAGGTGTTTTTTTTTTTTAGATCTTATTTATTTATTTATTTTTAGAGAGCAGGGAAAGAGGGTGAAAGAGAGAGAAACATCAATGATACGCGGTTGCCTCTTGCACACCCCCTACTGGGGACCTGGCCCACAACCCAGGCACGTGCTCTGACTGGGAATCTAATCAGTGACCCTTTGGTTCACAGGCCAGCACTCAATTCACTGAGCCACACCAGGCAGAGTTAGGTATTTTTAATCTGAAGAGGCTCTCCAAGGGATCAATTTAGGCCATCCGTCTCCTACGTGAGGAATTGAGGCTGTCCCTCAAAATGTGGTCTGTCAGCAGCCACGGCAAAGGCCACGGTTCACACTGTAGCCTTCGGGGCCCTCGGCCTCCAAGCCTGCTCCACTGAGCAGACATTAATCAAGTCCCGGTTTCAACCCATCCACACTGAGTGTTAACCTTTGTACCATTTGTGGGTGTAAGTGAAGTAAAACTCCATCTGATACAGACTTTTTTAGAATAAAAGAAGATATATTAAAATGTTTGTAAACTGTAAAGTGTTGTTTTAAAAACAAGAACTGGTTCACCAGATCATTGGAAGAGAAAAACTGAGTCATGGAATGTGTTTTTAAAAGGCCTTTTAACTCTCAGCATCTAGAATGGAACAAACAAATAAGCACTCAACAGCAGTCCTTGCAGAATATGCTTTTTCCTAAATTAAAAAAAAATTCCCTCATTTCTGCATTAAAAAAGAAATAATTGCCAATTTTTTAAACTGGAAAATAACAGAAAAGTCATGTCACACAACCTAACAGTCATTGACTGTTAACATTTTGGTATTTTCCTTCTAGCTTTTTATTCATATTTGGGGTCACTTAGTTTCTTTTTTAAAAATAGTAACAATAAATCTAAATATTACTATTCACATCCTGTTATCTTAAGTATTTCCGATGTTGTACAATCACTTGTTATATGTTATTCCATCCGCTTTAGCTCAGAATAAGCTGAACGTATAATATATAATGGAATTACTGTCAGCTTCATAACAGTTTCTGAAATATTTAAAGATAAACATGAAGACTTCCAGGCTTCTAAAAGCTAAACTTAATTTCTGGCAAATATACTGGTAATTATAACCAAAAGCCAAATATTATGGAGTCCTTTTTTTAGACTAAGCAATCTTAACACTCAGCATATATAATCACTGAAATTCTTCCAGCATAATGATATCTGTTCAGCTACTGGCAGCCATAAATGTCCCTGAAAACCAGAGAAATGTAAAACTTCTCTACTATGAACTGCAAAGTAAAATTTGTATCTGAACAAACTGAAGTATAAAAACTGGTCATAAACATAATATTTATTCTGAGAAATTTCATACTCCTACACATTTTCACCTATGAGAAGTAGCTATATAAATCATCACAAAAATAAAACCAATCAGTACTGAAATTGTTTTTTACCTACTCAATAGCCTGAGTTCATCTACACACACAGTATTTCAAACTCTATATGAAATCGTGGAAGGGAAATCACTTACACTCTCGAAACGAGGCATCTCAGGACCCTACAGAACCAAGGGTGAGGGAATGCTTATAAACGAGCTGATGGGGAGTGTGCCCAAGGGGCACGGGAGCCGACTCGGAGAGCTCCTAATGGCCACAGGTACAACAATTGAAGGGACATGCTAAATAAAATAATACTGGATTATAAACCAAAGTATAAGATAAACATCCATGAGTCCATATGATATAAGTAAATCACTGACTAAATAAATACATGAGAGAACAGGCTAATCTACTGCACAGAAAAATTCCAAATAACTTATGTACATGCTGCGTCCTCAAGAATCTGGAGCATAGCTGCCCATCCACAGTTTGGTGGGCGGAGGGAGTCCTTTGCGGTGTAAAAACCTGACAACCAGTACCTCGGCCAAATGGTCAGGCATCCACGGCGGTGATTCACGTTGATGGCATGTACCACTGATGCCATGTGATGAGAATGGTGCTTCACCTCTGTGGTCTTCCTCCCAGGGAGCCACATCCCCTTCGAACCATGAGAAAAAGATCAGAGAAACCCAAATCCAGTGGCGTTCTCTGTGCCACAGAATCGGTACTCTGTAAAGCTGTCAAGGTCGTCAAAAACAGAGTCTGAAAAACTGCCGCAGCCCACAGAAATACAAGAGGACACAACGACTAAGTGTGCTGTGGCATCATGGATGGGGTCCCGGAGAGAAAAAGGACATTTGGTAAAAACTAAGGAAATGTGACTCAAGTGTGGCTTTATTTAACAATAAGGTATTGGTATCACTTCATTAATTGTAACAAATGTACCATATTAATGTACGACGTGTTAATACTAGGGGAACTTGGATACGGGGTATATGGGAACTCTCTGTACTACCTTTGGAACTTTTCTGTAAATCTAAAACTGTTCTAGAATTACACATGATTGAAAGGGATATTTAAGTACTGATGGATCATACACACATCTAAGTTCCAAGAGAGCAGGGGCTTTGTTCTGTTCACTACTCTACGTTCCATTGTCAGAACACCTCCTGCCACCCAATAAACATTTCTGGAATGAATAAATGAACATGTTTTGTGACACTGGTTTCATTTCTATAATGCCATCCACAAAAAGAAAACGGTAAAGGAAAAGTATCACCTAACACGGAAGAAGCAATTAGCAAACAATCATTTACAGTTGATTCTCATCTGCTGTTAGTTCCGTTGGAATAGTTGTGTCCTGTAAAGTCACTATAACACTGCAGTAGTGAATAAGAACTCTTAGAGGAAATAAATATACAGGTAAGCTCCTGTGAGCCTCTGGTCACAGAATTTTCACCATTTGGTCGACACACTGTTTCATCTGTGTTTTTGCTTAAAGATACCTATTCAATACACAGGATACTGTTGATTACCACTGAACTCACAGCCAACAGCACTATATCTCACGCCTGAACAAAGTTCATCTAACAAATATTTTCTCCGTAAGACACATCACAGCCTTCCTGCACTCAGAACACTAGACGGCACTTTAGCACTACATGCGGGGGGGCATTTCAAACAGTAAAATCACCAAAAAAGTGCAAAAAAAGGTGGCACGAAATAGACCATGAAAAGAACACCTGTTTAGAGTATGAGAGTGAACACGAGAAGGCAGAGCCCTGTTTGACCTTAGCTGGGCATATGTGTATCAACTCAAATTTTTCACCACTGTGGCATGTCTGCAAATGCCTGCAAGTACTAATTTTGGAGTTACAAATTTATTTTACTGAGTTGCATGCTCCACAAATATGTAATCCTCAAACAGTGGTGATCGATTGTATTTGATTACCATTATGTGCTGTGTAAGCTATGAACCCACAAGAGCAGGGCAGAGGCCAGACTGTCTGTCCTCTTAGCATCTGGCACACCGTGGCATTCAATAAATATTTGAGAATAAATACATGTATAAATGTCTAACAGGTAGGTAGATATATAAACCTGAAGGTCAACCAGAGGAGAAGCTTTAGATAAAATAAAGACATGCTCAATAACCACAAGTGTGGTAAATGCTGGGAAAAAATTCAAACAAGATGCTATGACAGAGAGTTATATGGGAGACCTAATAAAGACGGCCAATCAGGGAAGGCCTTTCTGAGAAAGTGATTCTTAGGCTGAGAACTGAGAAATACGAAGGAGTCTTGTGAAGCAGAGCGAGGCAGGGGGCGAAATCGCAGGCAAAGAGAACACTAAGCGTAAAGATGCTGAGGCAGGAAAGTGTCTTAATGCCTAGACGATACTGTCAATATAAAAGTTGAGATGAAAAGGCTGGTGCATAAACATGTTAGTGCCTGAATGAGGTGATCACAAACACCTCCCAGGCTTACAGGAGCAGTGGCCCCAACCTGTTCAGCACCTCCCAGAAATATACGAAGGGGATTCCTTCCTTCCAACGTCGCAGAACAACTTAGTTTTCATATGCACACCAAAAGCCCTGACAATCAATGATTAGGGTGGCACAGGGAGAATTCATGGATGGGGATATATCAGAATAAAACCTTAAAGGAGCTTTCCAAGTTCTCCCACTCCCAAGGTCCCAAATAACAGCCACTGAATTCCTTTGTCCTGTTTCTTCTCCTCTATGCTCACCCAGATTCATTAAATCGAGGGTCTTTTTTTTTGTATTTTCGTTATGTAATGTAATTAGACTGTAAAATAACAACAATCAAGGACATGATGTAGCGACTCTCACTCAAAAAAGTAAAACTGTAGAATCCTATGAGGACTAGACAATTATATAAAAAAGAAATACGTACATAATAAATTCATTCCCCTTCATATAATAGGTACAAGGCAAAATTACTTTCACATATGAATAATTGCAGCAATAAACACCAATAAAGCAGGAGTAATGGCATCATTAAGAACAGTCAAATAATTCAGGCAATGAACAGACCACTGGTGATCCCCAGAATCGGCCTACCTCCACCACTACTGGGCACATACCATTAGGAATAAATGAAAACCACAGGAAAGGCTCATTTTCTCAAGATTTGTATGCTTACAGGGAGATCAACTGCTGTGGACTCCAGGAGACAATGCGTAGCGTTTACTGTCCTGAAAGGATGAGCAATCTGATTGGAACTGAGCAAAGGAGAAAAGGAAATGCGTCCAATGTCAATTCACAGCCAGCACAGTGAAACGCTCTGTGGTGTTCAGTACACAGAATACCTAGCCAAATACCTTCATTGATGGAACCACCTCTGACACACCAGTGAAAGAGTCGATATGTGCTGAGCCCTATATATACACAATGTGCTGCAACCCTCTGTGCAGGGGATTTGGGGGAAACAGAATAGAAAACACAGGGCAAGCCTCTTTAAAAAAACCGAGGTCCAAAGGTGGTAAATCAACTGGTTTAGAATACAAATAAGGATGTTATCATAAAAACAATTTTATACATAAAGTAGTTAAGCTCTCAGGCCACCCACAAAAATCTCATTTAGCCCACTCTGCTAGCCAGAAGTATAGAATACTGCTACATAACACCACCAACTGGAATTATTACTATTATTTCCAAGACAAAATGCCATCCCAGTCCACCACAGGTGGCCAGCCCTGACTCCTTTCACGGCATCAAAGCCCCACCCCACAACAACCCTAAGGGGCCAGGGCGGCATCAGGATCATTGCAGACTTACTAATCCTTTTCTACTGGGGCTATGCAAACTTAAAATAATTAAAATTAAATATAATTAAAATTTCAGTTCCTTACTACTATTTTCCAAGTGCTCAACAGCCAAATGTGGCTAATGGCTATCATACTGGACAGTGCAAAAGAGAGCATTTCCATCACCACAGAAAGTTCTGCAGGACAACACTGCTTCACATCTTTATGAAGGAAGGTTTCTCACTTTTTTGTAGCATCATAAAACAAAGCAGCCCTCTGTGAATAATGGGGATGATCGCAGCATAACAATGTGAATGCACTTAATACCACTGAACTGTATACTTAAAAATGGTTACATTGGTTAAGTTTTGTTATATCTACTTATCACACCAAAAAAAAAAAAAAAAATCAAACTGGGGGGGGAGAAGCTTCCCAGAACAAGAGGAGCAAAAGACCTATGTGTGTGGAGTGGAGTGGAGATAGGGGAGAGTAAGATGTAGGTCAATGGCCCCAAAGTAAGAATAGCTCACAATCTCTGCAATCACAGACAAACCTCAGGGCTTCCCCCAATTATGAAATCTTTCTCAAGAGTCCTGCCTGCAACCTATTAGAATGGTTGTGTATTATGTATGCTCCCCACCTGGGGCACATGTGACATATGCAGTGAATTCTAGGAACACGACTCCCCACATAACCGCTTAACCACCCATGAGGGCCAAGAACAAAAATATAGTCATCTGAACCAGAGCCCACTTATCACGCAGCCCTATCTTGGGCTTTATTGTTGGTAACTGCCCTGCCTGGTTTCAGAAGCTGTAATCCCCCATAGCTAAGGCTGAGTAAAGGACCTTGGGACCATAAGCCACTTAGGGAGACAAAGCTTATCTGCCTCGTAGGGGTACCACCTCTGCCCCCTTTCTCTTCACCCTGGATGGCCCTGGGCAGATGAGTGCTTAGCCAATGATGGGTAAGATTCATCAAAAGAGGTGACCTAAGACAGGCATGGTTGTGAAGGGGTCCTCAAGGAAGGACTTGGGAAGCTATAGAAAAAGGGGGTGATGGACCCTCGCCCCTTGGCTTTGACATAGCCTGAGTCCTCATTCTGTCTGCAAGAAATCTCCTAATCTTTTGGCTGCCTTACTTCCCCTGCCTGACTTGCCTAAAGCCTGAAACAATGCTAGAGATGGGTGCAGTCCTGTGCTGGAAAGGGTGGCTTCCCTATGGCAATCAGGCCTAAGAAAGAATGCATAAAATCCTATGAAACCTACTTTGCTAATACCTTCAATTTAAATGATAAAGGTCCAAGCAGGAAGTGAGTTTGTTCCCCAAAGTTTTATGGCCCTTTAACTATCTGACCATGATTCACAATAAACCCTCTGAGTTCTCTGCCTGTTATCTATTGTTTAATCATTTCTGCCTGACAATGACTGATGAGCTTTATGTATAGTATACACCCTGTATTCCTGTGCAAACTGAACCCAATAAAAGCTAGCCACTTCAATACACCACACACAAGCTTTGGCATCAGACAGACATGGTTCAAATCTTGGCTCCAGAAATTACTAGGTGTATAACTTCAAACAGTTCGCAACTTCTAACATTCAATGTTCGCATTTATAAAAGAGAAATAATAGTAACAGAAAGTAATAGTTTTATGGCTGTAGTAAGATAATACATGTGTAAAAGACTGACATCACATCCAGCAAAAAGACTGCTTAAGAAACTCCTCTCTGCAAAACCGCCACAGTCCAGTTCAGCTAACTGCCTCCCAGTTTTGCTGTATATTCGGCTCTCAACTCAGCCCCTAAGCCTGTCCTCCATACATGGAAGCTACTGTTTATTATAGCATACCACACTCCTCATCCACACAAGCTCTATTCCCTGATCCCTCCTCCGCTAGTCTGTAGACTCACTGACCTTATTTACTAATTATGGCATCTCAGAGCATAGTCTTCAGCAAGCTGATGCCCCCACCCCTCTCCAGTTGGCAGCCTGGCCCCCTTGTAGCTGATCTAACAGTGCCTGGTAATGCAGAGACCAGTTCCATACAAGACTAGACTAGAAGTTATTCAACAACCTGTGCTAAAAAGACACTAGAGTATGTGTTCATACATATACCTTAGAGAAAGATTTGTGCAAAGGTTCACTTTTAATTGTTTCAGAAAATATTTGACTATGGAATTCTCAATTACCTTCCCTAGGGCTTTCAAAAAGCATACAACAAGGTGAAGAAATTCCAGGCCAGGCAGCACATCTGAAAAATAGCCTAAATTTCATTTAATCCACACAAAGCTCCCAAAACCACATGTCTACCCGCTGGTGCTTTAAAATCAACACATTCAATTATACATGAATCTATAAAGTCTCGGCATCCTGCCAGGCTCACCCTCCACCCTTAGCATCTGATTCTCATTGCCACTTCTCAATTTAGAAGTCACAAGTACAAAAAAATCAATTTCTGAGGGTAGTTGTGATGACGGTGGCTACAGTGGTAGGGGCTGTGTTGTGGGCAAAAAACATATTGCCCAGTTTTCATCGCATAACCCTGTACCTTGCTAGTTCCGGCAACCCACACCTGTTAAGTTGCAGGTACTCCCACCATCCGCTCAACTCTAAAAGCAATTTGGACCATATGGATTCGAATTTCCATTCTACCTATTGTGACCAAGAGGCAGATGCTGGATGTCAGATCCACACAATGAGAATAAGCTCCTGTAGTGATGCCCTCAGCAGCTGCTCCACTCTAGGCTGAACCAAGTCCTTCTGAATTAGCAGCCTCATCTTGCGCACCTTTAGACTCAGGGTTGGGAAAGGGGAATCATCGTTACGGCAATAACCAAGGATTAAGTCACAGAAAAGTAGATATGGTAAGTGGAAATAAGGAAACTGTCTCCAACACGGGCAGGGTCCGAGGTAAAAACAAGTGATGTGAATGACTGCACATTATCAAGCCAATCATATCCATCGTGTGGAACCAAGGAAGAGGGAGTCCTGGCTCCTTCAAAGGTACCAGGAGCTAAGATGGGTGTACAAAGAGCAGAGACTAGACAGACATCAACTGTGATTCAGGTGAAAAGGAAAGTAGACCTAGAGCTACTTAGAGGCAACAGATATACTAAAAGTATAGGACATGGTTAAGACATGGGCGGCTGTAGCTGAGGACAGAATTAAGGGTACAGCAGTAAAACAGAATATGAGATACCTTGTCTGCAACATGAAATACTACAAGACAACAAAAAGGGTCGACAGTTTCTTAGGGGAAAGCTCTTTAAAACCAGAATTCTGTGCCCAACAGTGATCATTCAAGTGTATGGACAAAAGTAAAGACTTTTTTTTCATTTAGGGGCACGTAAGGCGAAGCATCAGGCATATGCTGTTGCTTTATCAGACGTGATAAATAATGCACGACTAATGCAAAACATCCATTTCATTCTGTCTCTAGTTACTTAAGACTATACCACATGCATTATCTTATTGGCAAAGGAAGGTAGTACTTCTACTCGAAGCCATTGCTAAAGGCTAAATTAATGAATACAATATGTTTATCTGCTCTGTCTTCTATTTTCTGTCACACTGGTCCCCTTCCTACAATACTGTATAATTAAGAACAAGAGACAAGGTGATATATTCATATCAACACTTACTGAAATACTAACTAAATGCTTTAATAATCCAACAACTATGTGAACATGATCCAATGAGATCAAATTATTCCCATGTAGTTACGGTTTTATCAGAAGTTAGTAAGAAAATGTCTTTGAACTCCAATAAGTACGTGAGCATTTCTCCCCACTGTCATGATTTGTAGCAATAATACATATCTGCTAGAAATGCCTGAAAGAACAGAAAGACATGGAATTTATTTTCATGATCACAACACCTTACACAATACTTACTCACTCCACAAATAATTGCTGAGCGCCTCCACACCGAACACTAAGGAAGGCAAATAAGCACTAAGGAAATGTTCGGCAGTCACAAGGATAATGAAAAAAAAAAAATTCCTAAAACCCTAAATGTCACTTATATTTGTCTTTTACAATGCTTTTGCTACGGTGAAGTTACATTTAAATAAATACAAGAATATGATGTCCTGCTGATAGCTAACAATTAAAAACTAGATCATGAAACTTCCAAATGGATCCTGAACAGTTTGGGATGCTATGAGCCCAAGTTCAGACATTATAAACATCTAATTTGTGTTAATCTCATGTTAATAAAGACAGTAGCACAGACTGATAAAAGGCACATGTTTTATAGAGTAGTCTGCAGAGAAACCACAAAATAAAGTCAGCAAAACATGATATTTCTTCTGCTTTCTTTGGCTGTCCATATTTTATTCTAAGGGTTTTCTGGTTTTAACTCTGAAATGTCGTTGTTGATCCATTTTGAGTTAATTTCCCTATAGATGGTAGGAGGCAGGAGTCCAACTCCATTTCTTTGTGCATAGAAATAGTCATCCCATCTATTGAAGAGACTACTATTTTCCCATTGAATGAACAGGGTACCCTTGTCAAAAATCTATTAGCCCTAGATATACGAGTGCATTTCTGCACCATCAGTTCTTTCCTTATGACGATACCACACTGTCCTGATTACTACAGCTTTGTAATAGTTTCTGAAATCAGAAGTGTGAGTTCTCCAACTTTGTTGTTTTTCCAAACTGTTCTGGCTCCTCAGGGCCTCAGGCAATTCCAAATGAATTTAAGGGTGAGCTTTTTCATTTCTGTAAAAAAAGGCTCTTGGAATTTTGAAAAGGATAGCTCTGGGTAATATTCACATAAGTATTAACAATACTGTCTTCCTATCCGTGAACATGGGATATATTTATTTAGGTTGTCTTTAATTTCTTTTGGCACTGTTTTGTAGTTCTCAGTGTACCAGTCTTTTTTGCCTCCTTGGTTAAGTTTGTTTCTAGTTACTTTGTTCTTTTAGGTGCTACTGTAAATGGAATTGCTTTCTTAAATTTACTTTTCAGATTATTCACTGCTTGTGTGTAGAAATACAACTGATTTTTGTACCCTGCAGGTTTGCTGAATTTATTAGATCTATAAGCTTTCTTGTGGATTTGTCGGGATTTTCTATATATAGAACGATGTCATCTGTGAACAGAGAGTTTTTCTTCTTCCTATGACCTCTAGTCACCTTGGATTCCTCAGACTCCCAGTCCCATCTTCTCAACTCAGGGAGTCTGCCAGCCTCTACCTGGGTTCCCCCCTGCACCACAGCCTAGAAACCCTTTCCAGGTGGTAAACTGGGGTAATCACAGGGTTCATGTCATCTGTTTCTCATCTCTCAGAGATCGCTGTCCTTTCATTGCCTAATACCAAATGTCTTAAAAATCACATTTAATATATTCTGTCTTGTTTAGCAATTGTTTCAGGTGGTGTGATGGTTACTTTTATGTGTCAACTTGACTGGACCACAGGGTACCCAGGCATTCATCAACATTTTTCTGAGTGTGTCTGTGAGGGTGTTTCTATATAAGATTAATATCTGAATCAATAGACCGAGTAAAGCAGATTGACCTCACTAAGATTGGTGGCCTCACCCAATCAACTGAAGACCTTTAATAGAACAAAAAGGCTGAGTAAGAAAGAACACCTCCTGCCTGATTGCTGAACTGAACCATCTGTCTTCCTACCTTCGAACTCAAACTGAAACACTGGTGCTTCTTGGGTCTTGAGCCTGTCAAAGGTTTTCAGACTAGAATTTACACCATTGGCTCTTCTGGTTTTCAGGCCTTCAGACTCAGGAATTGTATCACTGGCTCACCTAGCTCTCCAACAAACTGGCTGCAGAACTTGGGATTTCTCAGCCTCCTTAATTGTGTGACCCAATTCTTTATAATAAATCTCTTTTTATAGTTTTGTGTATGTACTATGTGTTTGTAGAGGTAGATGTGTACACACACACACACACACACACACACACACACACACCCTATTTGTTCTGTTTCTCTGGAGAACCCTAATACAAGTGAAATGATTAATCAGCTCCCAGTTACTCCACCTTGGCCAGAAACATAAGTCTTATGTATTTTTAAGACGAACTGTTATCACAAGGCACGTAATTACACCAATAGCCATGAATACTTCTTTTGTTTACTTTCCTACAAGATTCACACTTTTATCATAGCCATGAGGCAAGGTTGTTTATACTACGTGAACAAAATACAGGATAAAGGAGAGGAAGACAGGAAAAGAGTGGAGGGCATGGACTAGGAAATGGGATTCCATATTTTACAAAAAGATTTTCATACATTTGTCTCTCATTTCAAATTCTGGACAACTGTGAGGCTAAGCTATTAGGTATTTTTAGTTCCACTGTACCGATATTGGAACTGGTTCAGAGGATTAAGTGACTTAACCAAGGCAAGACAACAATAAAGGCAGGACTTGAACTCAAGACTTTTGGCTCAAAATTATTTTCTCTGATATACAATTGTATAGTCAGGAAACACTTATTATGAAGACACGTAGCTGAAGGGAAAACACCTGGAATTTAGGATCAATCGTATCAGTGTCTGAATTTTTTTCACTGACATGCTGGGACCTAAGTTAATTGATCCTGTCACGTTTTTGCTATCTCACTGACCCATCCGTCCTCGCTCCGTTCTTCATGAAGCTTGGATTTCATGGTCTGTCACTTAAAACAATCTCTTGTCCACACTCAATACTCTCATCCCTTTCTTCTTCAGTATAACCTAAACTAGTTTCCATCAAACTTAAGGCCATTAAACTCAAGTGGGTCCTCAAGACTACACAGGAATTGTGTTTAGCTCCCTAGTCCAGTGGTTCTCAAACTTTTCGTACATTAGAATAATCCAGGGGGCTTGTTAAAAAAGATTGTTTCCCAAAAACAGATCGTTTCCTGTCACCGCCAGAGTTTCTGACTCAGTAGGTCTGGGATGAGGCCCAAGAATTTGAATTTCTAACACACTCCCAGATGATACTGATGCTGCCGGTCCAGGATCACAATTTGCTCGAATCTATGCACTTTCCACTGTCCTAACTGGAAGTCTCTCCAAACCCCCAATTCCTTCTGCTCCATCCTCACCCTCACAGAGGACCACTTCCACCTGTCCCCAATGTCACATCTACCCACTTACCTCTCTGACATCCCCCTTCTTGGCCCCTCTGTCCCATCTGCAAAATCCTCCTTGCTCTTTCTCAAATCCACCAACACTGCCCTCACTTCAGGAATTTTGCACTGGCTACTTGGAATGCTCCTCTCCCCAGGTATTTGCATGATTCGCTCCTTCACTTCTTTAGATCTGCCTAAGTGTCCAAACCATCCTACAAACCTCACGTGTGCTTGGCAGTCCCCATCCTCCCACCTTGAATTACTTTTCTCCACGGCAATTACTACCTCCTGATGGCTCACTTAGTTGTTTGTTCATCACCTATGTTGAGACTATGAGTGGAAGAGAGGTAGAGGCAGCCAAATTCTCTGCGATCACCGAGTTAGTGATAAGAGAACAGAGAGCACTGTGATCCATTTATCTAAGAAATCTGGCTGTTGAAGAAAGAGGAACCAGCAGCAGCAGGCTCAAGCAGAGGTTTCTCAGGATGCAAAGGCAGGGCTAAAGGCACGGGGCCAGGACCAATGCAAAGGGGAAGTTTAAGGAAGCTGAGAATTGAAAGGATGTATGGGAGACAAGATTGCTTAAATATCTGGGAATAATAGGTTTACACAGCACAGGAGTTTTGCTTTTGTTTTTAAAGCCGGTATCTACTACGAGCTTACTAAATTCAGGGCACCGTGACAAATGGTTCATACTCACTGTCACATGATTTAGCTGATCTACTCAACCACCCTAGGAAGGAGGAATTATCATCGAGGCCTACATAATCAGAGACTGGTAGATCTGTCCACCACAAAAATAAAACACAGCCATGACCAGTGCAGCTAGTTGGCTGAGTGTCACCCCGCAGAGCAAAAGGTTGGTGGTTTGGATCTCAGTCAGAGCACATGTTTGGGTAGCAGGTTTGTCCCCAGCTGGAGAACACGGGGTGGGGCGGGGGCAAAGGGGACTGATATTTCTTTTCTCTCCCTATCTCTAAAAAATAAAAATAAAATCTTAAAAAAAATAAAACAAAGCTTTTCCTCTCAAATAGTTTCATCCCTCCTTTCTCCCTTACCATACTTAAAATTGATCCTACAATATCTTCAACTTCAGGGTTTCGCGCAGTCAAGTATCAGATTTCAGGAGCAAATTTTTGTGAAAGGGGCTGGACTACCCCTTAGCTGCCCATACAGGTAATCAATCGATTGCTATGCTCCGAGAACCCTGAAGTCACCCTGACTCGTAGGAACCAACTTCTGTTGCCTGACTCCGGTGTTTCATGCCAGTTCACTCCCAGCTGAAGTCTTAAAGCTATTCCAAATAATTTTTCATCACGGCTGCCACTCCGAAGCCTTTCTTCTCATTCATCTTCGTTGCCCAATTTTACCCTCAGCCCCTTCACTTTCAGCAGAAAGCCTTCACTCCCCAAAACCACAGCAGCAGGCACCCTGCAGAAAATGTTCCAGCCTCCCTTCTCGCCACTTCGCACTCTCTTCTTATTCTCAGAAGTGTTCTTTTCTTCCACCCCATTACTATTCCTGCAAATGGTAATACTTATAGGGCTTTAAAACATCTGTATCCCCTTTTCTTGCCTCATCTTACTACGCTGGCTGGGACCTCCCAGCCAATGGTGGTAACAGATATCCTGAACCTGCAGGCCTTCGGTGTTTTCCTCATCTCAAATATTCCGAGTTCCTCATTAAGAACGGGCCTGGCTAATTACAACACTGCTTATTTTAAATGTCTCAAGAATGGAACATCCCCAAGGAGTCAGTCCCAAGCTCATCCAAAACTCCTTCTCTATGATAAAGTTTATCCATACATTATACACTATTCTGCTATTACAAAGAAGACATTAGACATAGCTACATTAGTTGTTTTTTACCATATATTATTTTTCTAGACATTTTAATCACACGTTAGCTTTTGTTGAAATGCTTATTTTAGTGTCTTCTTTATCACCAAACAATTTTCTTTCAATAATGACCACAAATGCAGGCTATCTTTGCTCATTTCATAAAAGTACAATATAGACAAATGGCCTATAAAAGCGAGAGATTTTTAAACTGAACCATACAGTTTAACTAATGGCCAGCAGGGCCAAATAATCTTATACAAATCTTATTAGAAAAAACAAATTAGACAATCAGCTTTATGGTACAAACCAGCCAACGGAAAACCGATTTCAAAAACAATTCTTGAGTGTTTAATAATGCATGTTTTTATGACATGACTCTCAGCTGTTGTCTCACCTTCCGGCTAGACGGACTCAGACTGTAACCACCGTATGGCACTGCACATACGCAGGAGCGAATGCAATCTAGTGAAGCGGAGCAGTGTGTGTAAAAGGGCTCAATTAAATGGTGGAATGTTTCTTGTAAATTAAAGTCCTATTGAATAATCACCTCCCATGCAAATTATCTTTTCTGGGGTGTTCCAACAATGTGCCATCATATCGTATGTGGTCGCCTTCATACATGCTTATTTGTAATGCCTGATATAATGAATTCTCCCTCTATTCCTATAGAAATGAGAATGAAAATTTAAACTTTTCGATTTTTCCTTGCTAGTCTGCCACTGTAAATGCACTAGTAATAAGGTACCATTTCTTAACAACTTGTAGTGCAGAGAATGATTTAACCAGATGTACACTACTGGTACATTGACCAGAAACAACAGTTTAAGTGAATTTCTGATGGAAAAATGCCATGTTATTATTATCTCCTCACCAAACAAGTAAATTTTCCTTGGAAGCACATAGCTCACTCACCTAAATCCTTCTCAAATGTATAAGGTTTCTAGTCTTTGAAGAAAATCATATGCTAAAATGTAATTCCACAAAACAGAGATTGTTAGCACAATGCATTGGTGAGCCACATATTTCTTAAAATTTATACAAAATTTCAAGTTGTATGTACAAATGGGCACTTTCTGAGAATCCAAAATTTTCATCTGATTCTCACAGGGATCAAAAATCCACAAAATGATTAAGAAATATCAAAGACAAAAAAGACAAACCTTGATCCTGTAGGTACAGAAAATTTTATTGGTGTCCCAGTTGATATAAATTTAGATTTCTTGGTGCTCGTTTTGCACATTCATCACACAGAACAAAAATTTCTGCTCAAAATAATCACACTAAAAAACATTCAATCACATCCATTTCTTAAAACCTAAAGAGAGATTCCACATCCTTTCTGAGCATTCCGGACTAATTATGTGCATGACTGACAAGAGTGTGAAGGGAGCGTCTGAGTCACGCTACTCCTCGGACCAGAGTCTGGTGTATCAGCAGAGAACTGGGAGACATAGGCTAGTCCGGTGTCACAATTTCACGTTTCACGAATGTCTCTGTAAACGTACAGTTTCCTTCCCCCCACCTTCAAATGCTTCTAAAAGTCTTTAGCTTAACTAATAACTAAATCATAAACACTGAATTGCATTTTTAAAATAACCTTCTCGGAGGTCTTTCCATTCACTTTAATGGACTAGGAAAAACACAATGGACCTACAGGTTCAACTAAATACCATGACTGCTACAATAGGAGTGTACTTACTACTAAGCATATAAAAACCTGAGTCCTGTTAGCAAGTTACTACCAAAACTGCCACACTTCTAGTTAACAAGCGCAATCCTCGGGTTCTATATAAAATTAATGTGCCTACAGACACCCTAAGTTACAATCCATGATTCTGCAAGGAAGGCGGACACCTTCTTATAGAGCCAGTGCGGCAGAAACACGGCTGACTACACCTGCATTTATCCACCTATGTTTGCTTTTGTTTTCTTTAAGCAGCAGCTTGAGCAAGTGTAACTTCTGAAGACTTAGTACCGAACAAAACAAAATCATCCCCATAAAGATTTCAGATTTTTCCCAGTGTAAAGAAATAGAATTTTATGCAATCCTCAAATAGTCATGAACCCAAAATACACGCAGGACACACTATGTATATAAAATTATCCTCGACTAAAATAGATACCACAGAGAAAACTATACCTAATATTTTCCAGAAAAATTTTCCAAACTGCCGTAGTATTTTCTAAGGTAAATTTCATTTTTTCCATACTTCAGACTTTACCAAAAGCTCTCCCATGTATTTTAGAAATTAAGCCATTTTCTAGAAACACTACAAAAAATTAGTTTTCAACTATATCCACTATGTGAGTTCAGTGATCTTTAGCCTCTCTGAAGAGCGGACACTCAAATACTAGAATTTTGGTGGCACAGCTCCAAGGACCGGGTTACATCCTCACTCCCTATGCTCTCCTTGATCTCCTTTCACCGCTATGTGTATCTGTCTAAATAGAGTTGTTTAGCGCCCTGACCTATATCCCGCAAAGCAAAGTCCCCACATGCTCCAATAAACAAAGCCACTGTTCCCAGAGCCCGCCAAATGCCGTTTACCACTCAGCCTGCCCCATGTTCCATCGGATGACCCACAAAAGCTGGTGACCATAGTCACAGTGTTTCTCCTATTGAAATATTCTCCAAAAGTTGATAACCATCTATAAAAGCTGTATAGTATATGTGCTAAAACAGCGCATGATTTGGAGCCGCTGTGCTTAATAAATTACTATGTGTTACCTATGAAGTCAAAGTAGACAGACTTAGAGACTTTCAACAGAAAAGGTATTTGTTGAACTCAACTTTCTCTGATATCTAGTGTTCGAATAACCTTCCCTTCTAGATATTTAACCTCCATAATAATTTCTCTGATGTCTCTACCCACATGAATTCATTTCATCTTCAAAGCAACCCTAGGAAGTATATACATACAGTCGTCCCTTGGTATCCACAGGGGACTGGTTCCAGGACACACCGTAGATACCAAAACCTGTATGCTCGGGTCCCTCAGTCCTTTTTGTACCCTGTTCCCTCTGCCTCAAATGCACTTCATCTAGCTACCTGTATTGTCAAGCACTGTCACGGATTTTAAGTCCTTTTCTTGGTGAGGTCTCTTTGTCAATCTAAACTGTCAAGCCCTGACCCTGAAATATTTCATATATGCCTTCCTCCCTTTTTTTAATCTCAGCACTTATCCCTTATATGTTATTTTATATATTTATCTTGTTTATTTGCTTATCTACTCTACTAAAATTGAAGTTCTATGGGGACAGAAGTTTTTGTCTTTATTGATTTCCCCGCAACTAGAAAAGTACCTAATGCATATGAAATGCCCAATAACTGTTTGCTGGATGACCTCTATAATCATTTTATTTTTTATTTTATTTTTTTAAATCCTGCCTTGGCTGGTGTAGCTCAGTGGACTGAGTGCGGGCCTGTGAACCAAACGATCACGGTTCAATTCCCAGTCAGGGCACATGCCTGGGTTGCAGGCCAGTTCCCAGCAGGGGATGCACGAGAGGCAACCATACATTGATATTTCTCTCCCTCTCTCCTTCCCTTCCCCTCTAAAGATGAATAAATAAAATCTTCAAAAAAATTACTAAAAAAATCCTTACTAGAGGATGCCTTTATTAATTTTAATTTTTTTACCTTTTATTTTGAGGTTTTATTTTTTATTTATTTTGTTTTTTCCCATTACCATTTATCCTATTCCCCCATCCCCTCTGCCACACTATCCCCCCACCCCCACTGTCATCCATATCCATGAGAAAAAGAACTCATGTTTATTGATTTTTAGAGAGGGGGGAAAGAGGGAGAGAGCAAGTAAAGTGGGAGAGAGAGGAAAAGAGGGAGGGGGAGAAAGAGAGAGAGCTACATTGATCTGTTGCCTGGGGATTGGACCTACAAATTACCTATGTATCCTGCCCCATGATCAAACCCCATAACCTTTTGTTCTACCGGACAGCACTCCAACTGTCCAGGCTATAATCATTTAAATGGTCACATCCTATTCCATCAAGTGCTTATATCAGGATTTATCTAATAATTCCACTACTGTGGATATACCGGTTATAGCCAGTCTTTCACGACTCCATGTAATACTCTAATGGAGCGTCAACAAACTTTTTCTGGTAAGGGTCAGACGGTAACTATCTTCTGCTTTGCAGGGTTTCTGTAAGAACGAAACTCTCCCACCGCAGCACAAAAGCAGCCATGACAAACGGCTGTGGCTAGATCTGGGCTGCCGCAGGCCAGATTTAGCCAGTGAACCTGATCTCCCCTCTGTTACGTGTTTTTGTGTACGTATCTTTTTCTCTTTTCAATTAGTAGAAGTACTGGATAAATGGGTATGACTACATTTATGGCTCTTGATAAATTCTATCAAATTGCTTGGGTTAATCCAGATGCCAGAAAAGAACGCCTTTGGCAAATTCCCAAAAGTGACTGAATTGCCACCTTTACTTACGGTAAACTACGCAAGGAGAACATTTTCTACCAAAAGATTAAAATCTTAAATTTTCTCAAGATAAACTTTAGTTATACAGAAATTCATGAATGTAGAGCTCTGTCTTCTCAAAATAACAAAAAATGTATACTATTGAACCAGAATTATGAGAATGTTAAAAACCCAAGTAATTCAGAAAAGAAGTAAACGCTCTGCAACAAATATACAGGGCGGGGCGAAAGTAGGTTTATAGTTGTTTGTATGGAAAATAATACAATAATTAATAAATAATAATACAAGAATAAGCTCCATTTCATGTACTCACAACTGTAAACCTACTTTTGCCCTACCCTGTATATTATAGAGCAGATAATTAAGAAAAGCTGTTAATAATCAAATTACTGCATATCTTACCTTTTTTTAAACCTACACAGATGAATAGGAAAAAGAACAGTTTCCCAAGATAACAAAAATATTCATACTTAAGAATAAACAAAGGCACCCTGGCCAGGTAGCTGAGGTGGATGGAGCATCAGCCAGTACACCAAAAGGCTGCAGGTTCCCTCCTTAGTCAGGGCACATACATACCTAGGTTGTGGTTTTGATCCCTGATCAGGGCACATACAGGAGGCAACCGACTGATATTTTCCCCCCCACATCAATATTTCTCTCTCTCCTATCAATAAACATATCCCTGGGTAAGGATTAAAAAAAAAACCTGAAAGAAATTAAGAAAATGATAGAAGATATGAAAAGAACGCATATATCAGAAATAGAGAAACTAGCCCTGGCTGGTGTAGCTCAGTGGATTGAGCGTAGGCCTGTGAGCCAAAGGATTGAGGTTCAATTCCCAGTCAGGGCACATGCCTGGGTTGCAGGCCAGTTCCCAGTAGGGGACACACGAGAGGCAACCATACATTGATATTTCTCTCCCTCTCTCCTTCCCTTCCCCTCTAAAGATAAATAAATAAAATGTAAAGAAATAGAGAAACTAAAAAAGAAAACAGATAAATGAAGCATTTACAAGAAATGATAGGGAGACAAAACGAAAAGTAGATTAAAGTGACTAAAGGAGAAAAAGAGAAAAAATACAAAAATAAAGCAAATATAAAAGCTTAAAAGATTTTAAAGAAAGGTATAAATATAAAAGACAAGTAAAGAAGGACCAACATACGAGTATCAGGAGACCACAAAGAAAATGGTAACAATGAAACAATAAATACTAAAAAATCTATACTTGATGAAAATATTTTTTTGAAAAAACACTTGAGCCAACATAATAAAACACACACTGTGTATCTGGAAAATTATCAGGAAAGAGCCAACACTTAACACATATTCTAAGTAAAATTATTGGCCTTCCAAAATGAAAGTGATTTGGACATCTGGGCCAAAAAATAAAGTCACTTAAAAAAGAAAATCATATTGGTATCAGAATCTGACAACACTTTTTTTCCCCAGAATATAACAGATTAAGATTCAGCAAACCATGGGTTGTAAACTAAATCCAGCCCACTATCTGGTTCTATAAATAAGATTTTATTAGAACACAGTAATGCTTGTTCATTTACACATTCTCTATGCAAAGGTTCTAGGTTTCCCACCCCTCATGCGAATCTGATGCCTGATGATCTGAGGCCGAGCTGAGGCTGTGATGCTAGTGCTGGGGAGTGGCTATAAATACAGACCATAATTAGCTGAGAAGGTTTACTGCAGAGAGACCATAATAAACCAACTGCTTAAAGACTCATATCAAAACCCCATCAGTGAGTGGCAAGTGACAATTATGCTGCTATAAAGCCACCCCTCCCCCACCCTCCCACCCTCGCCGCCTGTCCATGGAAAAACTGTCTTCCACAAAACCAGTTCCTGGTGCCAAAAAGGCTGGGGACCACTCCTCTAACCAACTGAGCTACCCAGCCATCACAGAAAAGTGTAGTTTTTGATATGTGGTGGTTATGACTTAAATAATGTAATGATAAAAAAATTTTTAAATAGTAAATATTTACCAGGGAAACATGAAAGGATATATTTGCAATTGGAAAAGTTTAATGTAGTGCTAGTTTTGAGGAAAACCAAGAGTGAATCCAACCAAAATATATCCTGTTCCTGAAGTTAAAATTAACTTCAAAAGGGTAAATAATCCAAAAGCAATCCATTGAGGCAAGGGAAAGTAATGGAGGCAAGTTTGGATATTCTCTAGAATTCAAAAGAAAAAATGTAACAAAATTTTTCCTTGTAAATAATTACCAAAATATTCAGCTAACAAAATCCTCGATTAGCAAACAAGAAACATTTAACAAAAGCTAAAACATTTACTAAAAATTTAGCTAACAAAATCCTTGATGATTAACAAACAAGAAACATTTTCAGGCATCAAATGAAGAGATATTTGCAATGGGTATTAATGAAGTTCTGATTCTTTGCAAGTTTTTTTAAACAAATACATAATAATTACCAGCAACTGCACACTACATCTTGCCCTGGATCTGGAGTGACAGAGGCTGGAGATTTCAAGGGGAGAGGAAGGTAACCGGGAAAGCTGTTCTCAGACCTGCTCCCTGGTACTGGGCCAAGTTCAGAGAGACAGAAGGAAAAGTGCTAGAGTAAAATGTGTGATTTTATGGAAAGACTTTTAATGTTTTCACAAAGTTCATTAAATGTTTTAAGTCTTAACATTTTTTAAAGTTATAAGAGTATTTTATATAAAGTTATGCAATTTATCTTTTGAAATACAAGGGTTTTTTTTCTTTCAGTACAAATGGGCCAATTACTGATGACCTAGACCAAAGCCCTTTGCTTTCTATGTTGTAAGTGTGATAAAGTGTTTCTGAAATACATCTTCTTTGGCACTAGAGCCACTGGTATTACCAACGAAAAAGTCAAAAAGCTCTTCAACTATTCAAGTGTAAGACTTGCAACAAACTTGAATACTGCTACATAATGTGCCTTTCTCCAAAAAAGTATATTAAACTTTGTTGACATTGAATACAAAATAAAATTCAAAAATGTGTATTTTCAGTACTTTTGGATTCTTGACCTTTATTTGAATTTGAGACTAAGCTTTACCAAACAACAACAGAATTTACACTGTAACTAGCCAACCACAGTCCTCCTTATGGAATCTATGCAATGCATCTGTTACCTAGGAAACAGACCAGAGCACAGGCAGATTGCAATTTCAGGAGAGCAAAAGAATTCTCCCATTATGTTGGTAAATAAAGTCCCATAAATCAACTAATCAAAAGCGAAGTCAAAAAGTATCATGGAAGAATTAAGCTCAGATGAAACTTTTTTTTAAGGGGAAAAAAAAAAAAACCTGTGGTGCTTCTGCCAGCAACTATACAGATCTCTTAAGTAATATTATGAACAGGTTTCTTTACAAACACAAACTGTCAGAAAATAAACTGTTCAAAATAAATGGCTTCTCTCCAATCTTCAGCTTCTCTATTTTTGACAGTATTTAAGAGAAAAAGCCACTTCAGAGCCAGCCTCATACATCTGGTAGCAGAATATTAATCCAAGAGTAAATTCTACATTTTCTGCAAGGAGCAAGAGTTTGCACTATTTTTAAACAATGCTGAACACAAAGGCTAGAATAAGAGGTCACTCTCACAATCAGACTTGCTTCTCTACCAGGCAACAAAAGCTACACACAAAAAAGGGGCTTGAAAGTCATAAATCTATTCTAAAATGTAAAATGGTTACTTTTCAGCTTTCTATTTGGTTATTACTAATGATAATACTAGTCATTTGAGGGTTCCAGTTTATGTTAACTGGAACATTTTTGAGTTGCCTTTAAACGTACCACACTGAGAATTAACAAACAGGAAAAGAGTAGAAAAGCCCACGGATTTTTAAGCCTATCAAATTTAACTGTGGAAAGCTTAATGTTGTTTAAAAAAAAGAATGTGGTGTCAGTTTATACTGCTCAGCTATATTTAAAATCCAACTTTATACAAATTTAAAATTTCAAAGTAGCAGTAAGAAATGTCAACCATGAAAAGTGAAAAATAATTTATATGCCTTCCTAAACAACAACATACCAAAAGGAAAATCAGTTGAAAATATGTAACATTCTCTGGAATGCCTCTGATTACAGTAAAATTGTTAATTATACAAAACCCCCAAAATTAATATCTACACATCACAGTCAAAAACCCAAACAACAAAAAACAGCCAGTTGTATTGCCAATCTCTGAAAACTGTTAAGCACAACTACAACTTTGCCAAGCAGTTCTCAACACAGACCACACTTTCTTACTGTTTAGTTTATACAGTGACTCTTTGTAACCCTTATCACTAAGACTCATGGCCTTGTAAATAAATACATAAACAAGCAATTCGATTTGTTCACTTATCTTTTTTCATACTTCTAAGACCTGACGAAGAGTGTATAAGATCTGAAACTCTGGGAGAATCTTAGAACTCCAACCCACCATTCAGGATAAAGCCTGAACAAATTTCAAGACCCATCCTCTCTGGCCATCCTTAATGGAAAAGCCAGAGGAACCTTGCTCAAGGGCCTACCAGGAACTGGGACAGAGCTCCATGCCTTTGTGCAGAGTTTAAATTCACTCATCTAATCTAGACTGGAAGAGATAGTCTAGATTATCTCTTATTTTATTAGTTCCTGCTAATACAGTTCCTTTATTAGGAACTAATATCATTCCATCAACTCAAAGGGGCCGGCAAGATTGTTGCTAGATATTGCCTCTCCTAGGTTTTAAGTGTACAACAATGTACACTCCAGGCATGTACAAATTAGGCATGCAACGATATTAATCAGTTAATGCAACTAAGGCAAGAATCCAGGATAAGTTTTTCTTCCAGAAAACACTATACCTGTTTTCTTTTTTAAATGACAAAACTCCGTTTACCTAATTAAAACTGCTTAAATTGTATATTGTTTTTTGATGAATTTCTACATCTTGATGAAAATCTAAACAAATATTTTTCCAGCATATTTTTCCTTCAAGTTTAGATATTTTTTTTAATTTTTTAACAAAGCCTCCATTTTCTACATATAGATGGTACATGTAACTGAGTGCCCCCAAAACAGTTTTTTATACTATGCTTGGTAACTGTGATATTTAAGTTTGTCGATATGGATTTTGACACAACAGGCAAAAATAAATAAAAAGTATCCAGAAGTGTGCAGCAGACTGAAATTAGTAAAAAGATATAAATCCGTACCTGCATTAAAAATATGAATCTGTAAAATTAATTTTCTGGGTGCCTGTTCAACTTATTTATTATTTGAGTATCTGAAACACATAGCAACTGTTTATAAGAAACGTAGCCAGAATATATACATCAGATATATCACGATAGTTTTCAAAACAATGTACCTACTAAATATACAACCCAATCGTTGGGTTATGTACAGAGTGCTCATAAATACATACAATAGGGAAAACACAACCATGGGGGGCGGGATATCACATTGTGAAAGATCTATCTCAAATGAGCAAAAAGGAAAGGTTTCATCCTAAACGGAAAGCTAGGTAATTGTTTACTGCAGTCTAAATTAACCTCCACCGTGGAAGCTGTCACTAGCTGACTCACTTGTTAACTGTTTACTTAAATAGGTAGAAGATTCTATCGTGCTAATCATAAGGAGTCTGGGAAATAACAAAACTTGACCCCCAAACTTTAAAATATACATGTATAAAAAACTGTAAAAATCACAGCCATGTTTGCCTTTTATTTCTCGCCTTTAAGTCACTATCTTAAGAAAGAAAGGAAAGGAAAGGAAAGAAAAAAAACGAAAAGAAAGTCACTCGAAATCCCACAACCATTCTTTGATTTTGGTTTGACTCTCGCCAGCCCAACCTCCTTCCACCCAGGGAAATACATTTCTGGATGTATTTGATAACAAACACAAATCACTGTGCGCAGCCTCAGATGGGGGGCGGGGGAGAGTCTTTCGGAGAAAGCCCTCCTCCGTTAGAAACAATAAATAAGAGACTGAAGCGCTGCACGTTCCTTCACACACGCCCCAAACGCACCTCCGCGTGCCACCCGCGAGACACACGAGTCGGGCAAAGCCCGAACCACCTCTCCCTGCACCATCTCAAGACTTGGAAACTAAGAGAGTAGATCTTTTCTTTCCTTCCCGCCCTCTTTCCCCCTCAAACAAACCCAAAAGCAGGGGCAGGCGACCTGTACGCGCGCAGCACGCCCGCCGCCGCCGCCGCTGCGGGAGATGCTGGGCTGCGGGCGGGCCCCCAGCTGGCGGACCGCGGCGGCGCCAAGACTGGTTCCTGGAGCGGGTCGCCGCCCGTCACGCCCCCAAGCCCGTAGCCGACGTCTGTCCGCCCGGCTCCCAGCGCCGACTCTCGGCCTTCCCACCCTCCCCCCGCCCAGAGGAGACAAAAGGAGGGTTCAGCCGGGTCATAGCGCGGCCGCCGAGGGGGATGCAGACGAGACCCTAGAGTGGCCGCCCCCTACACAAAGGGACTCCCAGGCCACGGCTGCCGCCGTGGTGCGTCGGCGCGCTCGCGGGCTCTCACTCACCTGCAGGTGTCTGTGCGTCTGTCCATAGGAACGCGGGCAGCGGGGGGGCCTGCTGGAGCCCGGCAACCCGGGCAGGACGGGGTGGGACGGAGGGGAGGGAGAGAGAGCAGCCGGAGGGCCGGGCAGCAACGGCATACAGAGCGGGGAAAGCGCCGGGTGGCGGCGCACGAGGCGCGGAGTGGGGTGCTGAGGCGCCAGCCTAGCTCCACCGACCCGCGCGCAGCGCTCCGTGCGCCCACGACTCCTCGCACCCAGCTCCTCCGAGCGCGGCGGGCGGGCTGGGGGCGGGGCGAGGGCGGGGCGGGGCCAGCGGAGCGGGCGGGGGCTCGGACCCGGGCTCCAGCGGGCACCGGAAACGCTCCGTGGTCCGCGAGACCCACAGGAAGTGTGTAAACGACATTCCTACGACGGCTCCGCGAGCTCGCCCCTGTAGCTGCCCCGAGGACGTGTGGCTCGACCCTCCTCCTACTACACACACGTGCCCACGAGCTTGGTCTCCGCGCCCGGAAAGGTGTGCAACCCACGATCCCTGGCTTGTTCTGAGGTGGGCAGCACCCTCTCTTGCCTCACGCCCGGGGTAAGCCACTCCACCTAAAAGCTGGGAGCAGACCTCTTTACGAGACCATGCTCTGTGGATGGCAGGTGTGTGTCACCTCTTTTACGCAGTGAATAGTCATCGTTACACACAGGCTTGTGCAAGAACACTCTGACCAACAGACGCACTACCCACATCGACCGCTGCCCGGTGGAATTTCCTAATCCAACTGCAACACACGCATCCTTCCCACGGAAGGAGCGGGGCCGCTAAAAACACCTAAAAGGCATGAAGATCGAGGAATCCATACAATAAATACCACCTATACGGCTCATCACAACAGAAGTAGGTTGGACATGCTACGTACTACCAGGCACCCTCCACCCTTATTTTACCTAGCAAGCACTTCCAGAGCATTTTGCTGTATGCCGGGAATTCACACTAAGTGCTTAGCCAATATTTATTTATTTAATCCTAAAAACTCTATGTAGTGTTAGCATTGCTATTTTATAGACGGGGAAACTGAGGCACAGAGAAACTTCGAAATCTGCCCAAGTTCACATCGGAGCAGGAGGAACCCAGATGGATCCCAGGCAGTCTGCCTGCAGTGTCCAGGCTCTTAACTTCCTACTTACAGAACTGAGCATCTCCAAAACAGTGATGATTAATAATGACATTTAGAGCATATCTGATTAGCTGTATGTGGGTGGGGCTCACATCTTGACCTCATCCGAAATGTGACAGGGAAACCTCAGTCACTTACACTCTTAAGGTAGCAGAGACAAGAATATGACTGAGGCAGACAAATACTTAACTTCTAAACAAAGGAGAAAGGATTCTTAATGCCTGGCTCTATCAACATTCTTCCTGGTCTAGGCTGAATATAAAATCTGTGCAAACATTTTTTGACAAAATGGTGTCTGTACAAAAAAAAAAAAAAAAAAAACAGTTAATTGCTACATATTTCAAATACATAATCCTGGGGAGAAATTGAACCAAAGGAATTTAAAAGCAAGAGCTTGAGACTTTCACCTATTTACCTTCACTGCAGCATTGTTTACAGTAGCCAAGAGACAGAAGCAGCTCAAATGGCCATGAATGGATAAAGAAAAGGTGACATATACATACAATAGAATATTATTTGGCCTTAAGAAATGTGGTCACCCACTAAAATATAAATGAACCTTGAAGATTTTCCACTAAGATCATGATCGAGAATGTCCACTCTCACTACAGCTTTTCAACATCATACTGTTAGTCCTAGCTGATGCCATAACACAAGAAAAAGAAATAAAAGTTAAGGTTGGGAAGGAAAAAATAAAACTGTTCACAGATGACATAATTGTCTTTGTAGAAAATCTGAAACAATTGACAAAAAAAATCCTGGAATTAATGAATGACTAGTTTTAGAATACAAGGTTAAAATACAAAAGTCAATCACTTTCCTATATACCAGCTGTGAACAAGTAAAAATTTAAATTTAAAATACATTACCACTTATGTTAACACTCCGAAAATGAAATACTTAAGTACGAATCTAATATTATACGTACAAGATCTATACAAGGAAACCTACAAAACTCTAATATCCAAGAACTACTTAATAAATGAAGAGATATTTCATGTTAATGGATGTAGAGACAATGTTATCAAGACATATATTTGTCTGAAACTATAATAGAGATTCAATGTAATGCCAATCAAAATTCTAGCAAGTTGCCCTGGCCAGATGGTTCAGGTGGTTACAGTGTCATCTTGTAACACCAAAGGTTGTGGGTTCAATCCCTGGCCAGGGCACATACCTAGGTTGCGGGTTCTATCCCTAGTAGGGGCATGTATGGAAGGCAACTGATCAATGTTTCTCTCTCACATCCATGTGTCTGTCTCTCCCTCTTCCTCTCTCTCTAAAATCAAACATGTCCTTGAGTGAGGATTTAAAACAAAAACACAGCAAGTTATTTTGAATATCTCAACAAAGTGATTAAGTTTATATGCAGAGGCAAAAGGCCCAAAATAACTAATTCAATATTGAAGAAGGACAAAGTTGGAAGACTGACAATGCCTGACTTCAAGACTTATTTATTATACAGCTATAGTAACCAAGTAGTGTTCCTTGGTTAAAGAATAAACAATAAATCAACAGGACAGAAGAGAGAGCCCAGAAAGAGACAAACATAAATATAGTCAACTGACTCTTTGGAACAGAAGCAAAGATAGTCTTTTCAACAAATGGCAGAGGAACAAATAGATAGCCACATGGGAAAAAAAATGAATGTAAGCCAAGACTTGACTCCTTTCACAAAAGTTAATTTACCGAAAATGGATCACAGATTTAAATGTAAAATGAGAAACTATAAAACTCCTAGAAAGTAACATAGGATAAAACCTAGATGACCTTGGGTATGGCAATGACTTCTTAGACAAAACACAAGGCGTGATTCATGAAAGAAATGACTGATAAGCTGGACTTCATTACAATGAAAAAACCTCTGCTTTATGAAAGACAGTGTCAAAAGAACAAGAAAACAAGTCACGGACTGGGAGAAAATATTTGCAAGACATGTATATCTGACAAAAGGCTGTTGTCCAAAATATACAAAGAACCCTTAAAACACAACAAAAAAAAGTGAACAACCTCATTTAAAAATGAGCCAAAAACCCAAACAGATACTTTACCAAATGAGAGAGTCAAGTAAGCATGTTCAACATCATATGTCCTTAGGGACTTCAATTAAAACAATGGGATACCACTACACACCTCAGTGTGGCCAACATCACAATACTGACAAGCAAACGCTGATGAGAATGTGGAGCAACAGGAACTCTCATTCATTGGTGGCGGGACTGCAAAATGGTACAGCCACTTGGGAAGACAGTTGGGCAGTTTCTTACGAAACTGAACATATTCTTACTATACAATCCCCATATTTTCCTCTGCACAGTTTACCATACTAGAAATCAAAGTTTTCTTTGTGTTACTTCTCTAAAAGAATTATTCTTTTGGTAAGATGTTGTATCAGCTCAAGTTCTAACCATCCCCTTGAGTTACTCACATCTGAATGCTCCCATGTGCAAGGTCCATCCAGAAGGTATACAGCCATGTAAAATGAAAGAGACATTTATTGAAGAACTGTAGACTTCTTCAGGAATGCAGATTTGACTACCTTCACTTCAGACGGAAGAGTGCAGATTGCTCAGAATTTCCTAGTAATGAGTGCAAAGGGGCTGCAGATAACTTCATCCAACTCCCTCAATTATTAATGTGAAAACCAAAGCTCTTGTGAAGTTTCAATATCCTAAAGACTTTTTATTAGCAAGTTCATGTGTTTTAGTGACCAGGCACCAGAATTCCTGACCCACAATATTTCCTACTTTTTATGTTCCCAAAGGTTTGTGACCATATGGAGAATGCAGAGAAAGGGGAGAAGTTTTTAGACAACTTCAGTAGAAAAGGAGGTAGTTGACAACATCTCTTGTGAACGGGATCCTTATGTAACTAGAAATGACTGGGGGATGCCGAGGGTGTTGTAAGGCCACCACTCAAAGTCACTCCGTCTGGGCTTCAAGGAGTAGAAGAAGGTGGGGCCTTCAAGTTCTAGTCAAGGCCAATGTACTGGGAAGTTTTTGTTGGCTAGGGCTTGTTAATTTTGGCCTTAGGCTAGTCCTTTCCCATCTCTGATCCTGCTTCCTCATTTATAAAATACATACTAAATCCCCTGACATTATGATTCTATATGAAATGTAGGAATTAGTTAATTTGCTTAATAGCACGATAATATGAGTAAGTATGAAAAAGTAAAAGTATTATACTCAGCAAGTATTTTTAACTGATTAAAACGAAAGGGCATTTTTTTAAGTGTAGCTTTTTTAAAAAACACAAACAAACCAACCATTGTATGAGTCTGCTAGGGCTGCCAGAACAAAATACCACAGATGGGATGGCTAAACCAACAAAACTTTCTCTCCGTTCTGGAGAAGTCTAAGATAGAGGTGTCAGCAGACTTGGTTTCTTCCGAGGCCTCTCTGCTTGACTTGCCGATGTCCCTCTCCTCATGTCCTCGCGTGGTCTCTCCGTGTGTGCATCCGTGTCTCCCTTTTGTGCCCCAATTTCCTCTTCTTATAGAGACATCAGTCAGATTGGTTTAAGGCCCACCCTAAAAGCCTCCTTTTAATTTAATCACCTTTTTTAAAGGCTTTATCTCCAGATACAGTCACATCCTGAGGTAATAAGAATTAGGACGTCAACAGAAAAATTGGGGTGCAGACAATTAAGCCTTTAACAACCATCTATTCTAATGCTCTCACTTCAAAGCATTGTTACCAAGTGCATACTTCTGGGGAGAAATTATTTTATTTTAGGACATTTTTATATAATTTAAAATAGCATACATATTAGTTGAGTTATAATAATATTTTCCTGTAGATGACTTACAGGAAAGCTAGTTAACAAAATGACAAAGCTGTTTTTGTTTCATTAGTCTACAAAATAGTATTTATAAGTCGTTTATGATGTGATTCCTAGGAAAATTTATTGCGGACTATCTTATTTAAAGTATATAAAAATGAAAATATCATTAAGATTTCACTGGTATACAACTCCAAATTAAAAAGTTTAGAACTAACCGTATTTTACATGGGAAGAAGATCTGACAAGAGCCAATGTTACTTTACTGTGTGACCCTGGTTGGTTGCTCATAATATTTTTCCTAGAAGAGTAAGGCAAATGGTTTATAGCGCTCAGAGGGCAAAACTCACAGTACATAAAAAGCAGAATGTCTTTGAATTGTACTTAATGAAGCTTGTGTTTGATTAGCTAGCTGTTTTAATTATAATTTCAAGTCTTACAAATACATAAATTCTCTTTTTTCCAGAATAAAATTGCATATCCGTACAACACAACAGGGAATAAAACAAACATTCGATTTTAACTGTTGAGCCCTTTTACTTTTTGAGCTTAGAGATCGACATATTTTTTCTTTTCCTTCACAGCTTGGCATGCATCTGACTCATTAACTTCTCCAATTTGATGGCTAGCGCCATGTTTCCTTTAATCTTCAGCTTTCCCGACATGAATGCCATTGTTGGTTTTAGTGCCCCTAAAATGAGAAATTGAGAGGGGAAAGCCTCTATTAGTACCCTGAGGGACAGACTGCTTCAAGAACATGCATTGCAAACAGAATCTCCTTGAGTTCTGTAAATCTGTGAAGCACAGAAATTTCTATTATAGCATTTTAAAATAAGTATCCTGGGAATCACAATTCATAGACTTAAATGTTAACAATATCTTATAATAGAGATAATGGAAAAACAACAATCAGCAAAAGATTATAGCAAAAAGCTAAAGATGCAACATTTATATACTTGTTACAGTACTCTCAAGAATACATGGCCCTCAAATGAATGGAGGTAAACAAACACTATCTTAGTTAATGTTCCAATATATCATAGTTCATTAAATTTTTAACATTTCAAGTTTAGATTTTTCAAAACAAATGTAAATGCACATAATATTAAGAAATGATCATTAAAAGCATTGGTATGGACACAAAAGTATGTTAGTGTTATTTTAAAAAATATGTTATTTTATTTATTTATTTCTAGAGAGAATGGAAGGGAGGGAGAAAGAGAGGGAAAGAAACATCAGTGTGTGGTTGCCTCTTGTCTACCTGCTACCGGGGACCTGGCCTGCAGCCCAGGCATGGGCCCTGATGGAGAATAAAACCAGTAACCCTTTGGTTTGCCACTGGCGCTCAAACCACTGAGCCACACCAGCCAAGGCTGTTAGCATTATTTTAACCAGAGAAGTACAAGGACATATAATGTGAACATTAAAACAACATTCCAGTTAATTACAACAAATAATAAATAGAAGCTCCACCGACGCAAGAAACTTTATTTTCATTTGCAGCTCTCATACCAGTGTTAGCACTGAGTCTGACACACAAAGTAATTAATGAGGAAACTGAGGCTCAAAGAGGATTTTGACTTTCTGAAGGTCACACAGCTTGTATATGATTGTGCCGCAATTCAAAGCCAGGTGTGTCTGATTCTCATTTATAGTCATCTGAGCTATATTATGCCAATTTATATACAGGTCATACCTCCAAAGAGTACAATATGTATCTGGTGCATGAGTAAACTTTCACAGGGCCATACACAGGCTGTTTGTCAAAAAAATCTGTGGGTTAATATATTGTGTATATGCTGAGATAATAAACACCTTTAAATTGCTCTGTATAGGTGTTGTAGCAAAGCATTTATACAAGGGGGGACACAAAAAACTGGAATATATTTATAAAAAATTGTGTATTCTTAATGCTAAAATTAAGTCACCTTCGAAGTACTCTCTATTTGATGCAACACACTCATTGAGATGTTTTTTCCATCGCTCAAAACAATTTTAGAACTCATTAATTTTGACGCCTTTTAGTGCTTCTGCCATTTTTGTTTCACCTCTTCCACATCAGCAAAACGTTTCCCTTTGAAGACTTTTTCATCCAGGGAAACAAAAAAAAAGTCACTTGGGGAAAGATCAGGTGAATAGGGAGTATGGGGGTCATATGCTGTTTTTGGTCGACAACTGCTGAAGATCACCCTGGCTGGTGTGGCTCAGTGGATAGAGCACCGGTCTGTCAACCAAAGGGTTGCTGGTTCAATTCCCCAGTCAGGGCACATGCCTGGGTTGTGGAGCAGGTGATGTTTCTCTCCCTCTCTCTCTTCCTTCCTTCCCCTCTCTAAAAATAAATAAATAAAACATTTTTTTTACAAAAACTACTGAACACACAGTGCAGTGTGGGCAGGTGCACTCCTAAATCACCTATCATGAAATGGGCAAATGTGTTGAAAGAGTCTTCAAAAAAATTCACTGGACCTGAACGCAGCCTCTCACAACAATGCCAGCTGTACACTGATAACAGTGGGTTCCTGAACACTGACCTATTGGGGGAAGCCTATACAACAAGGGGCCAGCACTCCAGAAGATAACTCCAGCGTTTTTTTGGTCACCCCTTGTAGACTGGTTACAGATAGGAAGGATCAAGTCCAATTTTGTATTATATTGAATAAACTGAGCTGTGCATTATTAATCCAAGGAAATGTGATGTTAAAATACCTCAATTCAAGAGACTTCAGGTCAAGATGGCACCATAGGCAAACACAGCACAGCCAGCCTCCTCACACAACCACACCAAAATTACAACTAAATAACAGAACAACCGTCAGCCAGAAATTGAGTTGAATGAAAGTCCGACAACTATGGAATTAAAGAAGCCACATCCATCCAGACTATTAGGAGGGGAGATGTGAAATGGGATGGTCCCACACCCACATGTGGATAAAAATTTGGCAGGGTTATCTTAAGAGCAAGGAGTCCTAGCCTCATATCAGGCACCCCCAGCCCAGGGTTCCAGTGACAGGAAGGTAAGTCCCCATAACTCCTGGCTGCAAAAACTATTGGAGATTGAATTGGTGGAAGAAACCGCTAGAATTCCAAGCAGTTCTTCTTGAAGAACCCACATATGGTGGTCAGTGGTCATAGCCAGTCCTTACAGCTGACTGGCCTGGGTCAAATCCCTCCCATGGATCTGCCAAGAGCAATCAAGGCTCAAATCAACTACAAGAGGAGTGGATACTCAGCCCAAACAAAGGGTGCAACTCAAGTACCCAGCTTGGGTGAT
>PVKM010010659.1:0-34560 GCA_004027735.1 Carollia perspicillata | reverse complement strand
CTTTCTTTTCTTTCTTTCTTGCAATTAGCTATCTGTTTTCAGTGAGAACAGAATCTCAGACCTGAATTTCTGGTGTCCAGTGAAGTTGTTGATGAACATATAACTTGTACTATATGTTTGCCACTATTCACCTATATTTCCAATATTTACCAATGAATGCTTATAGCGATATCACTAACCACCTGAAAATTTAGAAAACATGAATGTGCCGAAGAAGAATCAGTATCTAGTTCAAAAGTCGATGGTTATTTTGAGACAACTTTGTCAGAAGATGATGATGTAATGGGGAGGATCTCTATTGTAATTCACATCTCAGAGGCAGGCTAAGTAGTTTAGTCCCAATTACTATATAATTAAGAATAAAAGTGGTGCTGGCACCCAGAACATAACATTGCTTAGAAAAAACAGATAAGTATGTTTTAAATATGGAAGGAGTGCATGGGGTGAAATCAATAATCAGTGCTTCCTTTGAAACTCATCATTCTCCTACTGGTATTAAGGGTGTGAACACTCTTTGAAGCATATCAGCAGAACTTTATTTTCTCATGTTCTGGAGGCTTGTGGTCCAAGATCAAGCTGCCAGCTGGGCTGATTTCTCATGTAGACTCTCTCTCTGTTTGGCAGATAACTACCTCTTCCTGAGTCCTCACATGACTTTTCTGTCTTTCCAAGTGGGAAGAGAGAGAGAGATTGCTGGTGTCTCTCCCCCTTCTTATAAGGACACCAGTCCTGTGGGGTTAGGACTCCACCCTTAAGATCTCATTTAATTTTCATTACATCCTTAAAGTTCTTAACTTAAATACAGACTTGTTGCAGGTTATGACTTTAACATATAAGTTTGAAGAGGACACAATTCAGTTTATAAATGTAGTATTTTTTTTTACAAATCAACATGACCCTTTATGATCATTTTAAGGAAAAATAAACATGGTAGGGAAAGTGATGACAAATTTTTATTGGCTTTGCCCATGAGATGGAGATGTAGGAAAAGCACAATTTGGTTGCTGTACAGTAGGTGAAGCTGTTTATAATGTTTATAGAATGAACTATGTAAAAAAAAAAAAAACACAAGTAAAAATACTGTGAACTTACCATTGTGAAGAATACCAGCAATTTAAATATCAAAGTATGGTTATTTATTTGTATTAGTACTAATATCATTTATTAATAGACTGTATTTTAAAATGTCAATAAAAACTTTTGCTTTATAAATTCATCTACTTTGAAAGTGTTGTATTTGCTTTTTATATTAACGAAACAAACATGCAATCAAAATATAACCAGAGACATTGAAATTAAAAACAAACAGACATGAACCTATGCATATACATACTGGTACTATATGAAAATTATCTTTTTGATACAAAAAACTTTCACAGGTAATTTTCAATTTGAAATGTAATAGTACCTTAATAATTTTCTTCTTTAAATAACATTTGTTACTACACAACAGAGTCTGTGTTCAGATGTTACCACCTTGTAATTCTTAATATAGTTCACCCACATACACATCCATGAGTTAGTATCCCTTCTGTGAGTGTCTACACAGTGTGACTGGCAGGGTAAGAAGGGAAGGAGAAAGAGGTGCCTAAATTTCTTTCAAATAAAAGGAGAAGGATTTGCAAAGGTGATTGTAATATGACTCCCATCCTCATTAAGAATAATCAAGCAAATATGTTCTTTATGTTTGCGAATTTTGATAAATTTTTTTTAATTTTTTCCCTTTTATTAATTTCTTCTTTTGTAATACTAGAAGTGAAATATCTTCTTTGCTTTTCTGGTTAATTCCCTCAGTTCCTTGTGTTTGTTTAATTTCTGTGAGAACTAAAGCCTCTTCCCAGTACCAGGTAAATGTATTACCATTGCTGGATATTTCCTCTTGTTGCAGGACATGGTACAAGTAATTCGACTTGGATGTGTACAGCTCTTATGTTAATACTTTAGCTGTTCTGTGTTCATTTTATGTTTCTGCATCTCAGCCAGTATTACTTGTTACTTAAGCTTTTGATGCCAGGAAGGTATTCATAGCCACAAAGTATGTGCTTATTGCAAAAATTAAGTCCAGTTATAAATACTGTGAACTTACCATGAAAAGCAGATGAAAAGTAAAAAGTTTTCAGTGTAACTAGTTTTTTTAAAGGACATATCAAGAGAACTGGCTTCCACAGGAATAACTGGCATGATCAAAATTAGTAAATTCACACAGAGTGAAATACCTAAATATATAATTAAATTAAACATCTTCTATTGTACTTCAGCAATAGAAAGGGACTTTACAATGCCTAAAGAATTTCTATGTTAAGAGAAGCAAAACATATTTGTGAGATTTATATACTGCATTAGCACCAATACTGGTATTCATCATTTCTTTGCTCAAATGTAAACTCTTATGTTGTCTAAGAAATCCATGTGAGGAACTCTCTGGCCAATCGATGTCAGATAATTAATGAAATTATTGATTGGCTAACAGTCATTTGGCACTCATAAGTGTAATGACTCTGGTGGATCTGACACTAATGATGACTGGACGAGAATCCAAGATGAATTGGAGGTGTTGGTACTTTGAACAATTGCAGATTCACTTGCAAAGCTATATGTTAGGAAACCTTGACCCACCCTATGAAGTTCAAGTAAAAATTTAAAAGTAGATTAGCTTTGTCTTTGGCTCCCAGGCTGAATTGTCAGAGTCACCTGCCTCAGGGCTCCCAATAACCCTGTCTTCCTCCAGTATCAAACTCATTTTCACTGGGAGCCACATCAGCCTCGTGTTTGTTTTCAAAAGACCAAAATAATTTTAGGACTGTATAAATGTAACTACTCCTTAACTGTTAAGGAGTTGAAGTTACATTTGGCCCTTTGAAGGCAACTGCCATGCTGATGCGACACCCTGTGAAAATGAGTTTGACACCTCTGCTCTAGTGCACGTTATGTAGTTCAGTTAGTTGTTCAGTTCTTCCTTTTAAAGGGTTTGATGATAATTTACTAGGTTGTTTCACCCATGGTATGTTATTAGAGGGTACATAAAACTTAAGATACTTCAAATCTAGAGGAATAATTTTTTGTGGGAAAACTTCAAGACATGCAAATCCTTCATTAGGCACTCACAGACTTCATGAATTTCTAGAGTCAAAGTTATTTTTAAAATATTTTATTTATTTTTTTTAGGGGAAGGGAGAGAGACAGAGAGAGAGGGAAACACCAGTGTGTGATTGCCTCTTACTCCCAAATGGGGACCTGGCCTGCAACCCAGGCATGTGCCCTGACTGGGAATTGAATCAGCAACCTTTTGGTTCTCAGGCCAGCACCAAATCCACTTAGCCTACCAGCCAGCGCTAGAGCCAAAGTTATTTTACTTGAAACAAACAAACAAACAAACAAACAAATAGTCTATAATTTAGAATAGTAATATAAAAAGCTAACATTTATTGAGCACCATAACTTATCATTATTTGTTCTAGTCCTTATACTTTTACTAATTTATAATTTCTCAAAATAACCCTATATTATGGGCATTGTTACCATCCTCCTTTTATATATGGGGAAAAAATTCTGAGGAATATTAAGATATATGTTAAAACTAGAAAACTTGGAAGTGGCAGATTCAGGATTCAAATAGTTATGTTGCTAGTGATTCAACTTAAGTACCTATAGCTCCTAAAAATAGCTTATAGTAATATTTCAGATACTCTGCATTTTAGCTCTGGCCTTATTTTAGAGTATTTTAGATATTCTGGTCTTAATTGCTATGTTATATAGTCTCAAAGCACATATATAAAATATATTCACATTTTATGTATTTATACATGTGTCATAAGCAAGGGTGCTTCCCAGAAAGGAGCCACTATGAATGTTTTTCTTTCCACAGCTAAGGGATTATTGGGGGAGTCCTCTCTGATAAGCCATTAATATCACATGGGGAAAAGGGGGAAGAGTTTTATAGTTGTCCCTGGGGGAAAGAGTTTTCAGGAACAACTATAAAGGACTCATTGACAAAACCAAGGTAGGTGGGATCAGGGGAAGGAGGTGGAGATAGCTGGGTTAGGGGGAGTGCAGGGGGGGAAAGGCAGACAACTGTACTTGAACAACAATAAAAAAAATATCACATGCAGAATACACATAGAGAGGGGAAGCTTAAGTGATGGAGGCAAGCAGAGCAAGCATCCTGCATTAAGTCCCAATCACTGGTGGTCCTTGTGGTGGAAGGGGGTCTTGGTCTCAAGTCAGGTGACCACAGTGGCAGCGTGAGCCAGTTGGAACTTAAATCCTGTTGACTTCCAAGCACAACCAGTGGTACAACCATGCCGCAGTGTTGAATGGTGGAGGCTCTGGGTACTTATAGTCCGCAATGGGCAATAGTCCCACTCATTTCAGTGTCCGGATGAAGTTCTTATCCAAGTGTCCAGACTTGTGGTTTTGGACATTCCTAGCCACTCCCATGGGTGTCCTGAGGTAAATGTCATTACCTCAGTCTTGGGCATATTGCCACTTAGCATAACTGTCATTGTTAGCAGTGAGTTCATATTGGATTGTCAAAAGGTGTCCAAAAAGTCTACTCTTGCTCTTGCTCTATACAACATGTTATTTGTTTATTTATGCATTTATTTTTATTTTTTTATCATTACCCAAGGACATGCTTATTGATTTTAGAGAGAGGGGAATGGAGGGAGATAAACTTTGATGTGAGAGAAAAATAGTAATTGGCTGCTTTCGTACATGTCCAACTAGGGACCGAATCCACAACCTAGGCATGTGCCTTTATCAGAAATTGAACCGACAATCTTCTGGCTTGTGGGATAATGATCAACCAATAGAGCCACACCAGCCGCACCAACCAGGGCATTTATTTTTACTGAGGCATAATTAAATAAAAATGAAGACTATTTGATATTCTTATGCATTGAAAAAGGATTCTCCCTCCTCCCACTTAGTTAACTAACATATCTATCATCTCACATATTTACCTTTTCTTTTGGGGGGGGATTATTTAACTTTACTCTCAGCAAATTATAATTATACAACGCAACGTTATCAACTGTAGTCACCATGTTATACATTATACCTCCAGACCCTATTCATTTTCTAATTGAAAGTTTATTTCCTTTTATAACCTCTCACTATTTCCCCAACCTCCCAACCAGACCCTGGCAACCATTTTTCTACTTTGTTTCTGAGTTTAACTTTTTTGTTTTTTAGATTTTATATATCAATGAGACAAAGCAGTATTTCTCTTTTTTTTTTGGCTTATTTCACTTAGCATAATGTCTTCCAGTTTCATCCACGTTGCGGCAAAGGGAATTTTTTTTTCTCTGTTGATGTTTTAAAAGATTGGCATAAATAAAACATTTTGTTTTTTTTTTAAAGATTTTATTTATTTATTTATAGAGAGAGGAGAAGGGAGTAAGAAAGAGAGAGAGAAGCATCAGTGTGTGATTGCTTCTCATGTGGCATCCACTGGGGACCTGGCCCACAACCCAGGCATGTGCCCTGACTGGGAATCAAACTGGCAACCCTTGGGTTGCAGCCCATGCTCAATCCACTGAGCTACACCAGCTAGGGCTAAATAAAACATCTTAAAAGTATAGATTTAATAAAAGTAAATATATTTCCTAAATAATATTTAAATCTTCTAGTTTCTGTGGAATTATATGTACACAACCCTTAGAACAAAGAACTATATTTATCTCATTGCACTTTTATGTAAGTTAGATTAATCAAGAACTTTCTGATCTGGCTAATAATCAGTAAGTTAGAATCATTATTGATATAGTATTAACAAAGGAATTCAATATATCCATGCATTAATTATTTAATGTACATTTTGAAGGTCAACAGATAATTAAATGGTAAGAGAATTTAGTTTACTTCTTTATCAATACAAAAGTGGAATTTAAAATAATGTTGAAACTTGAAATACAATTGAATGGGGTTATCAATTTAGGCTATCAGGAGGACAAAGAAAATGTCACTTCAAATGAAGTTGGAATTAACTATTGTTTACTCTAGTAATTTTTGGTTTATTCTTTAATACCTAAACTTGTATGATAAATAATTTAAAATCATGCTAATAAAAAGAAAACATTTTTTATTTTTCATTTTTTTGCACATTAATCAGGAATAATAAAAAATATTTGACAAAAAAGAGACTGGGAAGTATGTGTTAGAAGTTTCATCTTAATAATCTTTAAAATATTTAAATTTCTGTTTTATTTTTACTAATGATATCACCAAAGCTTTATTATTTTTGGCCAAACATAGCCAAAAGTTCAAAGACTAATGAATCATTTATTGTATTTTTTAAAGATAGCAAATTTGATTTTTGATTGCTCTCTTATAGATTCTTATAATAAAGAATATTTTTAAAATTATATATATATTCTGTGTAGTGTTAATTCTAGTTTACAATATTTTATGTAATTTCACTATGGTTTTATTTACCAGTTTAATGAAGAATAACTTTTATTTTTTATTTCAATGTTAATTATCCATATTCTCTATATGGATATATATATAGTGTTATGTAAATGAAATTATAGTATTAATTAATTTTATAATGTTAAGTATAATTTTATTTACCAGTTTTCTATACCAGTTATATACCACAGCAAAAGTCTTACTTCATCCTTAATTTTTCTTTAGCTTGTTTCATCAGGACGTTGAAATTGACATAGTTTGTGAGGATAATATTACTTCAGGTAAAGTTGCACATCACAGGATGAATGACTGCACTTCATGTATTCTCAGGGCTTTTATTGGGAGCATGAATACCATATAATGATAGAGTGGGTTGAGGGGCATAGTTTACTATTTATGTTGTTGAATTAGCCATGTTCGGGGGTCTTTTCTCTGATATATGTCATTTAAATAGTTATAACATCACTTAATAAGTATAATTTAAATAATAAATTATTATAAAAGATGAACAATTTAAAATACAAAATATAGAGTGAAAAACAAACAAAACATTTTTATAAACACATCTCATGACTACCATTATATTGTGTTACACAGGGTCTAGCAGAAAGGACACCTTCTTGAGTGTGGATGGTAGGGTAATAATATGTGTGTAATAATTTATAGCTCTAATTAGAACATTTCTTCTAAAATATCATATGGTGTGCTTGAGTGTGATATTGTTATGTTATAGAATTACATGTTTCTGATTTTGTAATAAAATATTTTGTAATAAAAAGCAGCATTTTTGCCCTGGTAAGTGTGGTTCAGCAGATTGAGTGATCACCTGTGAACCAATGGGTTGTTCATTCGATTCCCAGTCAGAGCATATACCTGGGTTGCAGGCCAGGTCCCTGGTAGGGGCATGTGAGAGGCAACCATACACTGATGTTTCTCTCCCTCTCTTTCTCCTTCCCTTCCCCTCTAAAAATAAATAAATAACATCCTTAAAAAGGGGAATTATTTGCACTGTACTCTTTATTTCTTTCATTGTGCATGATTTTTATTTTACTAAGATATTACAGTAGATACATTTGCTGATTTCTATAGACAACAAGCAGAGGTGCATTGGGTAGAATCCTCTCTAATCTTCACAATAGGCTTCTTGAGAACATGTAGTAGCTTGTGGTTATTTCAGTTCTGTGTCTCTATGGATCTCATTTCATCTGAAACTTCTAAAAGTTCTGCACATTATAACATACTATTTCTTATTTTCAAAACAACATTGGATTCAATATTTGATAAAACAGTTTTGAGTAAGTGGTTGTGGTTGATCATATTTTTTTCAATGTAAGTCTGTAATATTTTCTTAAACATAGCTATAAATACATGGAATATCAATATACAAGTAAAATCACTTAGATCTATAACAAATATTTCCAATATATGATTTTGCAATAAACTTTGTCAAATTCATTATTCAATAATAATTGAGTACTCACTATGTACTAGACTCAAATGATTTAGTAGTAAATAAAAGCAATCTTTCTGCTTTAATAACCATACATACTCTATAATAGGTAAGCTAGCTAAGTGAAAACCAAACTGATGACCAGAATAATTTTAACAACTGTATATTATTTAAACTGTAAATAACCATATAACAGCTAAAGGAAAGAAAATGGGATGGAGTATAAAAGAGGAAAAACAAGCCAATGGAAATGGAAATCTTGGGGGAAAATGTCTTGAAAACAAACTATATTCAATATTAATATTCTATAAGAACAGAATAATGTGACTGATTTTCCATGATTCTAAGTGTCACCACTGAATGGAAAGTTTTAATTGCAAAGGGAAAGGTTGATCCCCCTTTCAAACTTTATCCTAACTCAATGAACTATATAAAGAAGTTTTGAGAAGTTTCATTGTTGTATATGCACATTGGAACTGTGAGTAATAGGACTATTGCTATATTGACATTAGAAGTATGCATTTGTTAAATTAATTTGTAAAGATCATTGAAAGTAAGTTTCTGGCAAAAAATAACTATGTGCTTGCCATCAGTCATACAGGGTTACATGCAAATTTGTAACTAACTGCTGAGAGGAACCCTCTACCTATTATGAGAAATATTTACACAGTAGATTTCACATGACTTGAATCACAAATGAATTAAATGAACCAGCACTGTGAAATGCACTAGGATGAGGACATTGGCCTTACTGAATGTAGAGTGGAAATACACTAAGAAAGACTGTCTTGGTTGTTTTAGAAGAGGTAAGATGTGTAAATTGGTAGTTACAAAATAGTCACCAGGATGTACGTAAAGCACAGGAAATATAGTCAATAATATTGTGGTAACTATGTATGTCACAAGTTGGGGTACTACTGGAGATACTGAAGGGAATGCTATATAAATTACATGATGGTCTAACCATTAAGCTGTACATCTGAAACCAATATAAAATAAAATGAAAACAAAAGAAGAGTAGTAAAGAGAATTAAGGAAGGCATAGTGAGTGAGGAGGGCTTAGCAGGTAGTAAAGTAGGAATGAGAGGCACTTGAAAATTATCCATGCAGGTCTGTTAATTTTTGGTAGAGATTTTGGATCTGTGTAGTGGAAAGCAATTAGAGAAAATCTCAACTGAGAAGTAAGCGGTATGATTTTCTTTGCAAAGGACTATTGTAGATGCATCAGCATGGATTTTGAGACAGAACCAAGTTGCCTGAGCTGGTTACTGGTATCCCCTGGGGAATCTTTGAGGTCAGGGGTGGTTTCTGGGGAGCTGGGCACTGTGGCCCTGAGGCTCATGTACAGGGCTTGCCAGTGTCCAGAGCCCTGAACTAGTGCCATTTTAGCCCCAGCTACAGATCTTTGGGTCTGAGGCCTGACTCTTAAGAGGCATATTCTTTGGCTATTGGTTCAATATTCTAATCTTTTTAGCAACCCCATCCTTTTCAGGGCTACAGAGGTAATGGCAGCAGTGGCCAGGAGAATTGTGCTCCCTGCCTGCCATCTTGGAACCCAATGCAGAGGAAATCATCTGAAATCTGAACAAGAATACTGGTTTCTGCTGGTAAGATGTATTAAAAGCATAGAAAGATGATTTCATTTAGAGATTCTGTTCAATCATTAACTCAACACTAACCTGAACTGAGACTTCAGCGACTACACATGACAAAGAATGTACATTTTGCATTATCATTCAGAAACAGTCACTAAAATAAAACAACAACAACAACAAAAACCTGGGGAGGAGAAAGAATCTTATTTCCAGAGATGTCACACCATTTTATTCAAAATGTGCGGTTTTCAGTAACAGCAAAATGAGATATGCAAATAAATAGAATATATGGCTCGAATACAAGGATAAAGTATTTAATGGATTCAGAGAACAAATGTTCCCGAAAGTCAAAAACAGAAGCAGAGAAGCTAGTGTAGGAATATTCACCCTCACTATTTAGCATAAGTAGTTCTATTTAGTGTCACATGGATGTGTTACAATTTACTGTCCCTCCTTTATTATTGAGACAATGTTTTGTTTCCAGATTTCACACTCTCTATACCAATGAGAATAAGATTTACATATAGAAAAAAATTTTAAATCTATTACTTTGGGTTTAGTAATTCAAAAAGTAATAATTTCTCACATAGTTGGAATTTTTAATGTTTTCTATACACATTGGCAAATCATTTTCCCCAAAGTTTTAGCAATGTGTGCTCCCAAAAATTATTCTAAGATTGCCATCTCTTTTTATTTTATAATAATTTATTATTTTTAATATTTTCAAAATATTAACATGCAACTTACTCTAAATATCTTTTTGTCTTGAGGAAAAATAAACACACTTGCTTACTATATTTCTTTTTTTTGTAAAATATTAATTATGCTCTTTGCCATCATTGCATTATCCATGTTAATGATTTTAAAAAGTTCTTTTGTTATTCATTAATTTATCAAGACACATTTCAAATTTTCTTTAAAAATAACCTTATTTTACAGAAACTTATTCTTATTTTTTCCTTGATGTTTGGTGTATAGAAATGTATATAATTTTAAGAATAATTATTTCCCTTTTATATACTGGCTTTGTTTTAATACTTATATTTATATTTAAGTAATCTATTGCTGCATAGCAAATTTCTTCAAATTTAGAGCCTCATCACTCTGTGTGCCAACAATTTAGGTTAGGTTCAGTTTGGATGGCTTTTTGTTCACATGATCTGACTTAATGTTGGCTGAGGGTGGTTGACACGGTGCTACTCAGGTTTGACAGCTATTGTCTGATTCACATTTTGCACAGCTAGCCCAGTCTTCTTTAGATAATGGTTTAAGGGAAACAGAGGAGTAACTCCCAATGTATGAGCTCTTTTAAAGGCTCTGCTTGCATCCTGTTTGATCATTTCCCTCAGGCCAAAGCAAACCACAGGGCCAGGTCTGCAGTATGGTCAGTTAGCATTCGCCCACCATTTATCCTATCTGGCTTCTCTGAAAAATGAGAAAGTGATATTGGATATACAAATTCCACTGCTTCTTCCCTTTAAAATTCTATTAAAACTTTATATATATTTCACTGAAAACTGATGCCATTATATGAATCATTTTAATTTTTAATTAAAGCTAATATTAAAGGCAACTTCCTTTTTTCTGATAAATGTGTTTCAGTGAATATATAATACCTTCCAGTTTAGAAGCTTACATCTCTTTTATCCCACATTCAACCTTTCTAAGAGTTTCAGAGATGTGTCCCTGAAGCCCCCTTTTGAGTTCTTTAAAGTGAATTTATATGTATTTTTGAAGATGCAATCCCCAATGTATTCTCTATGTGCTCATCTTGCAATAGCACCACTATTTCCATAAATTATTTTAGGTTTTAACTCTGACATATCTTCTGCTGTGTTAAGGAAGAACTCCTTTCAATTCTTGGGAATATTCAACTACGGTATTTTGTTTTCCATTGTTTCTATACTTCTTCAAAGTTTCTTTATGAATTTTTAAGAGAAGACATCATCGAGGATATTATACTAAGTTCATCTTAATTTGCATATCTACAAACAATTAAAAAAACAAACCTTGAACATGATAAATTCCTTATATCACTGAGTAAATAAATTTCCTCAGGCAAACTTTGACTTAATACACATGATAATTGATTTTATTGAAGATAAAACACAAATTAGTTCCTCAAATGAATATACCTATTGAAGACATTATTCTTCTACAGTTATTCAATATTGATTGATTATTGTGTTTATATGTTAGCCAGAATCATTGATAAATAGTTATGTAAGATCTTATGCAGCAAGTGAACTTTCGAGAGTAGGTACTTTTGTTTTTTACTTTTTATCATTTTCTAAAACTTTTCTTTCATCTCTTGTGGGCTAAGCTTAAATTTTAATTTAAAAAAATGTATAAAACTAATTAAAACTGGTAGAGATATATTTTATATTTTAATTATATTTTATTGATTATGCTATTACAGTTGTCCTGATATTTCCCCCTTTGCTCCTCTTCATCCAGCACCCCCTCTTCCCTCAGCCAGTCCCCACTTTTTTTTCACATCCATGGGTCATGTGTATAAGTTCTTTGGCAAATCCATTTCTTGTACTGTACTCTACATCCCCATGGCTATTGTGTACCTACCTATCTGTACTTCTAACCCCTAACATCTCCACCCATTCCTGCACACAGCCCTCACATTTGGCAACCATCCAAATGCTCACTGTATCCACAATTCTGTCTCTATACTTCTTGTTTACTTAATCTGTTTTTTAGATTCAATTGTTAATTTGTATTTTTGCCATTTTGTTGTTTATACTTTTGATATTCTTCTTTTTCTTAAATAGTCCTTTTAACATTTCATATAATATGAAATGGCTTTGTGATCATGAGCTTTAGTTTTTTCTAGTCTGGGAAGCTCTTTATCTGCCCATCGATTCTAAATGACAGCTTTATTGGGTAAAGCAATCTTGGCTTTTCATAGGTCCCTGCTTTTCATGACTTTGAATATTTCTTGCCAATCTGTTATAGCCTGTAAGGTATTTTTTGAGAAATCAACTGACAATCTTATGGGAACTCCCCTGTAGGTGACTAACTGCTTTTCTCTTGCTGCTTTTAAGATTTTCTTTTCATTTTACTATGGTTAAAGTACAATTGTCTCCATTTTCACCCCATCATGGCCACCCCACCCCAACCATCCCTCCCTCCCACCCTCAAACCTACCCCACTTTGGCTTTGTCCGTGTATCCTTCCTTACCTTTGGCATTTTAATTATTATGTGTCTTGGAGTGGACCTCTTCAACTCCATCTTGTTTGAGATTCTCTGTGCTTCCTGGACTTGCATGTCTATTTCCTTCACCAAATTAGGTAGGTTTTCTTTCATTAGTTTTTCAAATAGATTCCCTATTTCTTATTCTTTCTCATCTCCTTCTGGTACCCTTGTGATGTGAATGTTGGACCTCTTGAAGTTGTCCAAGAGGCTGCTTATACTATCCTCATTTTTTTGGATTCACTTTTCTTCTTGTGGTTCTGATTGGTCATTTTTTTCCCTTATGTTCCAAATCATTGATTTGACTCTCAGCTTCATCCACTCTATTATTGTTTACCTGTAAATTATTTTTTATTTCAGTTAGAGAATCCTTCATTTCTGACTGTATCTTTTTTATACTGTTGAGGTTATCACTAAGTTCCTTGAGCATTGGTATAGCCAGTGTTTTGAACTCTGCATCTGGTAGATAGCTTATCTCCATTTCATTTACCTTTTTCTGGGATTTTGATCTATTCTTTCATTTGGACCATGTTTCTTGGTCTCCTCATTTTGTCAGCCTCCCTGTGTTTGTTTCTATGCATTAGGTAGAAATGCTTTGATTCTGTGTCTTGGTAGTGTGGCCTAATGCAGTAGGTGTCCTGTAGGGTCCAGTGGCACAGCCTCCCCTATCACCCAAACTGGGTATTTGAGGTGCACCTTTGTGTGGGCTAACTACTCCCTCCTGTTGTAGTTGAATCTTTGTTACTGCTAGCAGAGAAATAGGAAGGATTTACCCAGGCCAGTCAGCTGCAAAGATTGGCTGTGACCACTTACCACCAAACTCTGCCCTCTGTGGAGAATAAGCTGTGCAGAGGCAGAGTGGTGATTCTCCAACATGGTCTGTAGCTGTCCACGGGGTGTGCTAGTCCTGGAGTTTCCTGAGTGGTGTAGACCAAGTTCAGGCCCCATGTTTTGCCCATGACCACCATTCCTGAGCTAAAAAATAATCTGAGAGGGCTGCTACTTGTTTTGGGGGTGGCACTTCCTAACTGAAGCCACACTGTGATTCTAGGCTGGCTGCTGCTAGTCCTGGGGATTGGGGTCACTGAGGCCAGCAGTTGCTTGTTTGAGAAGATTTAGCAAGCTGTACAGCATGAACCTAAACCAGTCATTTGTATGGAAAAGCAGCTTGGGTGGTCCTGTACGTTGGATGGGGCAGAGTCTCTGGGGATCTCCAAAGAGGGTCAAACAGTATTAGCCAGCTTGATTGAGTCACAGATATGGCACCAGCTTGCTGGCTCTGTGGCTCTCTGGGGGCAGGATTTAGAAAAGGGACAATGGCCTCTGCTCACCTTGATAGCAGACACTTTAGTTCTTCTCCATATGCCACTGGTGTCTTTCAAGCTGCAGCTTTGGTTCTAGAGCTCAAGGGAGTAAGTCTGAGTAAGTGAGACTGCGCGTGGGTTCCTTAAGAGTAATTGCTTGGGGATCCAGAAATTTCTTCCCCTGCTGGTTTTTCCAATCAGAAGTTTGGGTGACTTATCTTCCTGTCACTGGAACAGTGGTCTGGGGGTCCGGTGTGGGGCTGGGACACTTCACTCTTGAGATATGTTCCCCAAATTTTTATCTATCACACATGGTCAAGGGACCAGACCATACTGTATCTGTGCCCCTCCTACCAGTCTAGTTGGATGTGGTTTCTTTAATTCCGTATTTTTCAGAATTCCATTCAACTCAATTTCTGATGGTTCTGAGTGATAATTGTTCTATATTTTAGTTGTAATTTTGATGTGGTTGTGTAAAGAGGTGAGCCATGTCTGCCTATGCTGCCATCTTGACTGGAAGTCCCCTCTTTCTCTATTTTATACTAGATAGAAGCATACAAAATCTGAATATTTAGTGTAACTCAAATGTTTACCTAGAGTGGTGTGAATTGTCTCTGTTACAAAAGTCATTCATTCAAGAATTTTGCTGGGGAGGGTCATTATGAAATCAAATAATGAGATTTGTAGTGTTCTTGGTGTTTATTTTTATTTAATTGAATGAATTATCTATTTTTGACTCTAAACAGACAATCCTTGAGGTTCTATATTAAATTAAAATAGAATTTCAGTATGTAATTTAAATATAAACCTAAAATTAATAAATTATATATGTACTTCCTTTCCAAATAATTTACTTACTGATGTTCCAAAGACAACATTGTACATGTGTTCAATACTTTATATTTAGCTTTGTACAGAGTAATCTTCTGGAGGTGACCTAGAAACTTTTTCACTAGTGTTATATTTTCTTTTGTGGTTTGTAATTTTGAAATAATTTGATTTGTATGCTAAAATTTAATGACAAATCATCAGAGAATGTATTAAGTAATGATTATTATTGAGATCTAAGCTCATTTTGTTTGGAAATTTCCAAATACCAAAATTAATGTTTGTATATAATGTCACTACTAATGCAAGGCATTTTTCCTTAAATTGCTACAGATTATTGATGGTGGCCTCATATATTTTGCAAGTTTATATTATATAAATGACTAATTAATCAAAAAAGTTTTTTTCTCCAGAACACATGTATATATTCATTTGTTTCTCTTTATCATGGTTTTCTTATTCCAAGTTTACTTTTTGTGAAGTTTTTACTCTATAGACATATGAGTAGGGAAGTTTATAACATGATGACATTGCATGCTTGCTAAATTTATATATTGCTTTGCACAGGAAATACCTTGATTAGATGTACATTGTTGAGCAAAGTTCTGAAAATTTACCATTAAAAAAAGTAAATTTACATTTAAATGTATTTCTGGTACAGCTACAAGTTAAATTCCAATTTAGTCCTGTCGACAAAAATGAAACTTATATAATAATACAAAGTCTAATCTGATGAAGTGACAATCTGATATGATGTATGTGACTTTGAATTTGCTGTCAATTAATGTTTTCTGAATAGGTAGATAATTATAAGTTACAGACTGAAAGCTGAGGAATTTTAATGCTGTTACATAAAACATTCTAAATTAAGTTTCCCACATTTGTGATGAAAAACTGCATTTGATTAGTTTGTGAATAAAATAAAGGAGCTGAAGATAAAGGAAATGATCAGGAATGAAGGGAGGGATGATGAATAAGATGTGACTGAATTACAGGACATAAGATTAATATTCCCACTAAGTGACATATTTTCTGTTTATAAAATATGACAATTTATTTTAAAATGTAAACTCTTTTTAGATTGCTTTTTCATCAAACCTTTCAGAGAGGGAAAGGCCTAAAATTATTCGTAAAGTTAATGAAAACCCATAAGAAATGTATTTGACGATGAACTCTTGTCTAAACTTTGCAGTCAAGTAAAGATTACAAAAATAAGTAAACCACTGTAATAAAAAAAAAACCTTTTTATAAAAATTTAGTCAAAAGCAGGTCATTAGAGTTACTGGTCATTTGACAGAAGTGATTTAGTTAAACTTTAAGCTAATAGATACACTCCTACTTTAGCTAAAAAAAGGAGACAAATATCAAAGAACAAAAATGACAAGGTTTCAAAACAAACAAATTACTGAAGAAATATTTGAAATTTGGGCTAAATTTACATACTATATTTTGGAAATTCTGTTGTTCTTTAATCCCATATCCTTACTTTGATTTCATTGAAATGTATTGGTTACCATCAGTTTTGTTTTCTGAATCAAATTCTTACCTTGTAGTGATTTGAAATATGTCATAGGAATTGAAACTGCTTGGGAATGACCAGTAAGTGTGGCCAAGATAATGAGAGCATTCAGGCTTAAAATGATTTGGGGGGTAGGATAATTATGGTTATCTAAGTCAAATTGAGGGGAAGTGGCTAGAGAAAGCATTTAAAGTGTTAAATTGGAACAGAGATTTAAAAAGAGAAAGTATATAATACCAAGAGGTTAGGAGAGGATTTACAAATTCTTCTTAGATCTTAACTTGTCATAAGGCTCCTTTCAGAGTCAGCTGTGTAATAATATTTCCCAATTTCCATATTGGGAAACTAAACTTCAATCTTTATTAAAATTAGATACAAAGTGGAGTGTGCGTACCATCCGTTATGATTCGGATGCAAATTCAGCCTCTAACATCAACACTAAGCACACAATTCATTTTACTGTTTAGTTATAAGAATGTTTCAGTGTTCACGGTTAATTTAGTTGGCTATTTTCATTGCCTTGTGATTCTCATTCTCTTTTATGTGTTTTAAAAATTGTTCATTTGTTAAAGCTTCTGTGGTACTTTCTTTGTATATGCAATACTTTAAAAATATGCATAAATATGTGTCTGGGGTGGGAAGTCTGCCACACTGCAGAGCTGCTAAGGTAGGTTCTATGGAGGGAGAAGTGCAGTGGGACACGGACTGTGCCTGTGGTGAGCAGCTGAGTGCAGTTTGGAGTGCAGATAATTTGAAATGATAAAATTAGGAATCATATCCATAGCAAATTATGAGGGGTTCAAATTTTTATGTTAGAAAATTATGATTTGAGTAGCATAAAAGTCAGTCTTTATTTCTAAGTGAAACACAGAGGGAATAAGATCAGAAGAAAGATAAATAGATGGTAAAAATGCAGTGCGGCAATAAAATATACTGTGGATAACGTTCACAACGGGGGCTGAATTAAGCCAGAAAATTAAAGCCCTAGCAGAATAAACAGATAAAACATGAAAATGAAAATAGGTGAATATGATGTGGATGGAGAATAAGAATAATTAATTGGGTACCTATATTTACTATTCTTCAATAAAAACATAACCATAGTTGATAAATAATAGAAGAGGCATTTCCTAAGAAAAATTAAAGCTAACAAATGAAAATTAAAATTTTAACACTTATGTGAAAAAACTCATCTTTTTTCTTTTGTACAAACATCAAATAAGTCCTAGAATAAACAAATTTAATAATGAAGATAAATAAAATATTAACTACTTTTATAAAATTCATAAAGTAAAACTCAATAAATCTACAGAAGAAGCTAACTCTGCTTTTATCACTCTGTGTAAAACTGATTCCCTAAGCATAACTGGATTATAAAATAACTGAGTTCATAGTATTCTAGTATAAGTCTTTGTATTTCTGTGATGTCTGTGATAATTTTTTTAATTTCTGATTTTGTTTATTTTCAAATATACAAAATTTTTTCTTAGTGAGTCCAAGCAGAGGATTTTCAATATTATTACTCTCTTGAAAGAACTAGCTCTTTCTTGTATTAAATTTTTATATACTCTCTTTGTTCTCTATTTCATTCAATTCTGCAAATATTTATTATTTCTTTTCTTCTACTGACTTTGGGTTACTTGTATCCTTTTTCTTCTAGTTTTTTATAATGTAATATTAAATTTTTTTCCTTGAGATTTTTGTTTCTTGAGTCAGTCCTGTAAAGATATAAACTCCTTTTTATTACTGTGTTTGCTTCATAGCAGAGGTTTTGATATGTCATATTGTCATTCTCATTTGTTTCTATATATCTTTTGACCTTTTATTTATTCTTTGACCCAGTCATGTTAGAATACTATGAAAAATTATAAGCCACCAAATTCAATAACCTAGAAGAAATGAATAAATTCCCAGAAATACATAAAAATTGAATCATATGTATTCAATGATTGAATCATAGATTGAATCATAAAGAATTAGAAAATCTAAATAGACTTATCAGCATTGAGCAAACTGAAACAACCACCAAAATACTCTTAAAAAATAAAAGTCCAGGACCAGATGGCTTTACTAGGATATTCTACCAATCACTGAAAAATGATTTGATACTCTTCTAATCAAATTCTTCAAATTGAAGATGAGACAATACTTTCTAACATATTTTATGAGGCCAACATAACCTTAATACCAAAATCTGGCAAAGGTAAGACAAAAAACAGACAACTGCAAAATAATATTTCTGTTGAATACTGATGCCAAAATCCTAAACAAATACCAGCAAATGGCATACAACAAAACATTAAAAAATAATAAATCACAAGCAAGTGTGTTTCATTCCAAGGCACAAGGATGGTTCAACATACACAAATTCATCAATATAATATGTCACATTAACAAAACACAGGATAGAAATCATATGATGTTATCAATAGATACAAAAAAAAAGCATTTGATAAAATACGACATCCATCTATTATTAAAACACTCAGTAAAATGGGTATATAAGGAAAATACCTCAACATAATAAAGGTTGTATATGACAAACCATTAACCAATATCATACTCAGTAATAAAAAACTGAAAGCTTTTCCTTAAGATCAGAAACAAGACAAGTATACCCATTCTTACCACTCTTATTTAACATAGTACTGGAAGTCATAGCCAGAGCAATCAGGCAAGAGAAAGAAATGAAAGGCATCCAAACTGAAAATAAAGAAGTTAAAGTGTCATTTTGTGCAGATGACACGATTCCTTATATAGAAACCCTAAAGGCTCCACCAAAAACTATAAGGGACACTAAACAAATACAGTAAAATTGCATAATGAGAAATGAATGTACAAACTACATACTAATTCCTACATTCCTATGTACTAATAATAAAATTTCAGTAAAGGAAATTAAAAATCTGTTCCATTTTCAACTTCAACAAAAAAGTTAAATAATTAGAAATAAACTTACCAAAGGATGTGAAGGACCTACATACTGAAAACTACAAAGCATTATTAAAAGAGATTGAAAAAGATAAAATGAAATGCAAAGATATTTCATGTCGATAGATTTGAAAGAATCAACATAGAAATATGTGGATTTAATGCAATCCTCATCAAAATCCTAGTGTCAATAAAAAAATAGAACAAAATGATGAGATTTGTAAGGTATCACAAAACACACAAAATAGCCAAAGCAATCCTGATACGAAAGAATAAAGCTGGGATTAACAAATGTCTGACTTCAAATTGTACTACAGAGCAACAATATTCAAAACGGCATGGCGTTGGCAGAAAAACAGACACACAGACCAATGGAACAAAATTGAGGGCCTATAAATAAAACCATGTATATGGGCAAATAATTTTTGACAAAGGAGACAATAGCATACAATAGAGAACAGAAAGCTTCTTCTATAAATGGTGCTGGGAAAATTGGAAAGCCATATGCAAAAGAATGAAACTAGCCTACAGTTCATCCTCCTGAACAACAATTAATTCAAAATTTATCAAAGACCTAAATCAGATCTGAAAGAATAAATTACATAGAAGAAAAATATAGGCAATAAACTTATGGACCTTGGTCTTAGAGAAGATTTTATGGAAAGAAAGGGATATAAAGGAAAAAATAAATGAATGATACTATATTCAACTAAAAAGCTTCTGCACAGCAAAAAAAAAAAAAAAAAAAAACAAAAAAACTACCAACAAAACAAAAAGGAAACCAACCAAATGGGAGAAGATATTTTCAAACAACAGTTTGACAAGGAGTTAATATCCAAAATATATAAAGATCTCTTACAACTCAACACCAAACAAACAATCCAATTAAAAAATGGGCAGATGACCTGACATACACTTCTCCCAAGAAGACACACAAATGGCCAACAGATATAAGAAAAAATGTTCATCGTGTAAATGTACCATAGTTTTTTGATCCACTCATTTTACCAATGGGCATTTAGGTTCTTTCCAACACTTGGCTATTGTAAATTGTTCTGCTATGAACACTGGGGTGCATAGGTTTTTTTGGATTGGTGTTTCAGGATTTTTAGGATATAGAGGGAAAACAACTGTACTTAAAAAAAGAAAATTAAAAAAATAAAAAGCTTTTGTTTACTATAAAAAGAAAAAATGTTCAACTTCACTAGCTTTTAGGGAAATGTAAATAAAAACTACAATGAGATACCACCTCGCACCCATTAGAATGGCTATTATCAACAAGGCAGGTAATAACAAGTGTTGGAAAGGTTGTGGATAAAAGGAATCCTCATTTACTGTTAACAGAAATGTAAACTGGTACAGCTGCCATGGAAAATAGTATAAAGGTTCTTCTAAAAATTAAGAGTAGACTTACCATATAACTTAGCAATTCCTCTTTTGGGTATCTACATGAAAAATTTGAAAATATTTATTCACAAAATATATGCACCCTTATATTTATTGCAGCATTATTCACAGTAGCCAAGACATGGAAACTATTAAAGGATCCATTGACAGGATGTGGTACATACATACAATGCAATACTACTCATCCATTAGAAAATGTAAAATTATTGCCGTTTGAGACAACAAGGATGGGCCTTGAGAATATCATGCTATCCGAAAAAGCTGAGAACCTTATGATTTCACTCATATGTGGTAAATAAATTGCAACTCATAAACACATACAACTAACTGCCTGTGATTACTGGAAGGAAGGGAAGGAAGGAGGTAGTAAAGGGTAATGGGGGGCAAATATATCATGACGGAAGATGATTTGACTTTCAGTAGTGGGCACATAATGCAGTATACAGATGATGTGTCACAGAAATGTATACTTGAAACCTATATAACCTTATTAACCAATATCACCCCAATACATTTAATTAAAAATTTAAAAATATAACTGAGTTCAAAGAAGAATCACATGTATTCCAGCTGGCATTAAATGGAAAAAACCTTCAATCTAAGAAACAATGTAAATAACACAGAGCTGACTAATACAGTTTTCCTCCATAGCACAGTAATGCACATGTGCATTAATGTTATATACCTTATACCCAGCTTTGTCTTTTGTAGAGAAACTTTCCATTCCTTTCAGTAATGAAACAGCACATTGTGTAGACAATGGCCAACCGAGCTGAGCAGAGATGCGCTGTGACCATGAGAAAAACAGGTTGTTAACCACAGCCTACATGTATTAATAACTACTGTATTTATAGTGTATCATCTTAAGTTATGCTGAATTTGTGAGCTATTATCTTTATCAATCTATATACAATACATATTAAAAATAAGCGTTATTACTATTATTGTAATTGATAATCATCTAATCACATTATTTTATATTTCTTGGTCAATAAATTAATACATAAACTAAGACTTTAGAGTTTTTTAATATTTTATCGTTATTATCATATAGTCTAAGGTGAGCTATTATTATATGCTGGTAATCAATATTATACACATCTATGATTACTTTCTATGAATTTATTTTTAAATATGGAATTTCCAAATCAAATAAGGAATATTTGTAGTCTTCTCAAACCCAAAGTTAAGAAACAAATATTATGTAATATTGCTAAAAGCAGTAATTTTTTATTTGATCCTTACATAAATAAAAAAATCCAGTGTTTCTTTTCAGTAAATACTATCCTAGGAATTGACTTAAAGTGGTTATGAAATTGCACATTACTGACTAGTGATCATTAATAGTGATAAAATGATATAAAATTATAAATCTTTATGATGATCTTAAGTGTGTTAATAAAATACAATTTTTTAAAAAAGACTTGAAATGAAAGTTTTAAATGTTAGTAATTTGGGGTCATTGATTTATGAATTTTTTTCTGTACATTTAAATATCCTCATAATTTATTATAGTTTCAAGAGCCAAACCATATTAATATAATGTTATGGAATTGACCTCTCAAATAACTGTAATTGTAATTCAGTATTAGTAATATTATTGATGCTTTAACTTCTAAAATAGAGTTTCTCAAATTAACTGTATATTTTATTGTGGCCTGATAAATTCAGCTTGACTTCAGGAAAAGTAGGTATACAGTTAATGCTAAACATTCAATAGCTAGAAAGAGTGTGGTATCTGAAATTACTGAAGATTAGAATTAGAGTGTCTCACATATTAAAATATATTAAAAAAATGAAACTGAGAATATTCTTTTCAGAGATACAGAATGAAAAATAGTTTATTTGGAGATTCACTGTCATGGTAGAAGTTCATTTTTAAAGATGCAATGAGTGATCAGATAGAAGAACTTCACTAACTGCTGTACCTATTCTTCAAGATACTGGAATCTATGTTGCTGGAATGTTTTGAAAACTACACTAGGTTGCCTCTTGCCACTGACCCACAACCCAGGCGTGTGCCTTGGCCAGGAATTGCACCCATGACATTTAGGTTCACAGGCCGGTGCTCAAACCACTGAGCCACACCAGCCAGGGCGAAACTAAAGGAGTTCATCATCACCAAACTATTATTATATGAAATGTTAAAGGGAATTATTTAAGGGAAAAAAAAGATAAAAATATGAACAATAAAATGGCTATAAATACATATCTATCAATAATTAAATCTAAAAAAACTAAGTAGGCTGCCCTGGCTGGTGTAGCTCAGTGGATTGAGTGTGGGCCTGCAAACCAAAGGATCATGGTTCGATTCCCAGTCAGGGCACATGCCTGGGTTGCAGGCCAGTTCCCAGCAGGGGATGCACGAGAGGCAACCATACATTGATATTTCTCTCCCTCTCTCCTTCCCTTCCCCTCTAAAGATAAATAAATAAAATCTTAAAAAAAAACTAAGCAAACAGAATCATAGATATGGAGAGCATTTTGACGGTTGCCAGATGGGAGGGATTGTAGGGGAATGAGTGAAAAGGTGAGGAAATTAAGAAGTACAAATAGGTAGTTACAGAAGAGCCAGAGGTATGTATGTTACAGTATAGGAAATGGAGTGGCCAAAGGACTAGCGCATATTACCCATGGATGTGAGGATTGTTTAAGGAAGTGGGGGATACTGGGTGAAGGGGGGCAAAAGGCAAAAACTGGAGCAATTGTAATAGCATAATCAATAAACTATAATTTAAAAAAGAAAATTACACTAAAATATTAATATACATTAATAGTTATAAATTTATTTATTTATTCACTGTTCTTACAATTTGAGAGAAAATAAAATTTAATTAAAATTTATTAAATTACCTATATTACTTATATGTTGGAAAAATACATATAGTTCAATACTTTGCCTTAGCACAAACTTAAACAATAATGGATAATTAAGAATATAATATAATCACATAATTATAAATATACCATATCATTTTCAAGACCCTTAAATGTATTATATTTCTTTGTGTTCACTGAGAAACTTAGCATTTTCTTTACCCATTCTCTTTCTTTTGTATTTAATGTTTTCTTATACCTTTCTAGTATAAAAACTCGTAGACATTATTGAAAGTGCCCAACACATAATTAATCCAGGAAGGTGATAGTGTGTTTTACATAGTTGTATTCTCCAATGTGACTATGTATTTCACATATCTATTGATTAAATACAAATTATTTGAGATCTATAAATTATGTACAAATCTATTTCTTGTTTCCCACTTGAATGAAACAGATTAGGATATATTTCAAGCAAGGCAGGTCAATTCCTTTCATTCATTTGTAATCTCATTGAAGTTAATAGACCCTATAAGTCACTCTCTAGGAGTCAGTAACTCAGTTAAGAAAATATTAACTCTTTCACTACACAATGGAACTGTGGGGGGGCTCTGCAGAGCCCCCCATCCACCACGGATGAAAATAATGCTACCAAGACATGATCTGCTTGGGGAGGAAAGGTAGCTAGCTTTTCAAAGAAGAAGGGCCCCCAGTCCTTACCTCAATGGTATTTATTAGGTTCGTAACACACAGGGATACAGGTAAAGCTCATTAATCAATGTCAGGCAGCAATGATCAAACAATAGATAATACTTCAAAGAAATCTGAGGGCTTAATCTGAGTCAGTGCCTGTCAGTTAAGGGGGTTGCAAAAACTTTAGGAGACATACTCATTTCCTGCACGGACCCTTATCATATGAATGAGAGCACTCTTAGCAAAGCAGGCTTCACGGGATTTTACGAATTCTTTTTTATGCCCGACCGCCCCAGAACCCGAACTAGTAGGCAGAGAGCTGCACCCTCTCCCCATCATAGATTCAGGCTTAAGTGGATTAGAGCCAGGAAGTGCTTCTCCCAGGTAGAAAGGGGACTTGGGCTATGTCAAAATAGCCAGGGGGTGAGGGTCTTTCACCCGCTCTTTGCTTCATCCCCCTGAGTCCTTCATTGATGGCCACCCACATGGTCTTGTCTGCCCCTCCTCTGAGGGGTCTTACCCTTAGTCTTTGACTAACCGACCAAGCGTTGGAGGCTAGAGATGGCAGAAGCAGCACTCTTGCCAGGGAGATGAGCTTTGTTTCCTCAGTGGCTCATAGTCTGGAGGTCACTCACTCAGCCTTAGCCATGGGGGGCAGTTACAACTCCTGAAACCAGGCAGAGCGGTTCCCAACATGGAACCATTTGTGTTTTGGAGATTGAGTTGTAACAAGTTACTGGTGATTATAAGGTCTATTAACAGATTTTAGGACACTGAACTGACACCTGAACAGACAATATTTCATATTACTATACTGTGTGAGAGAAAACATAAGAGCTAATATTATACAAATAGTCCAATACATGTATTTACAAATCTCTAAAATTTAAAGGAACATGTGCCAAACTATTATTTTCTCACACTACTCTTTAGAGTGTAGGAACTGGTTTAAAGTCAAAGCAAAAGATACAAACTGTCTTTTGTTTATCATTCAAGGAAAATGTGGTCTTCTAACAAAATAAGCAGGGAAACAGGTAACAATTTAATCTTCTGTCTCCAAAACAGTGCAGTCTTATTTTCTTTCCTAAGAAAATTTTATTACATATAGAATACATAGAGCTCAGTAAAGGTGAAGCAAACACATCATATTGCATCTGCCTAAGTGAGCAAAAAGAAATAAAAACTCGGCAACTTGTTTGTTTTTATGTCACTTGAATACCATATTCTTGGTCTTGTGCTGTAAAATAAATAAAAACATATGGACATTATCCCCCAAGAACTGATGCTAACTTAAAAGTTAACATAAAAAATCTATTGCTATTTTAAGCTCATATGATAACAATAGAATTTGGTTTTGTTATTAACTTTCAGGAATAAAATTCTGAATGCTTTTCTTTCTCATCTGTTCTCTCTGCCTCTTTCCCTCTCTTATATTTATATGGGTGAAGGGGCATGGGAAAATGAGACATTGAACAATTTAAGTTTTGGTCCTAGAAGTCGGGATACAAAAGTCAGTTTTTCATCATATATGTATGTACTCAATGTATGAGTCCCTAGTTATATGTATAAACCTTAGCAAGAGGGTAAAACTGTGGACCTTGGTTTTCCTCATATGTAAAATTCAAAAATTTTACATAAATTCAATTTTATGACATTCTATCCATTACCTCTCCCTGCATGCAAACTCCTTCTTATTCATTGCAGATTCCGTGACTTTCCATCTCAATAATTTTCATACAACTAACATCAACTCTCCCCATTCCCTCTCCTTTTGTCACAATTTCTTGTAAGTCACCAACTCTAGATAAATCCAACCATTGTAATCTCCAGGTGTGTAGAGCAGAGATGTAAAAATGTGTAATTTAATTAATACTTTTATTAACTTCTATTATCACACAACTTTCAAGGCCCTGGGAAATGGACAGTAACAAAAGCAGCAGAATCCTTACTTTTATTTTTATGAGGGACACACACATAAATAAGGTAAATTAAGAAAAGTTGTTGTAATTAAATAATGTAAGTGCTAAAGAAAAAATAAAACAAGAAAAAATAAGGGGGATCGATAGTGTGTTCAAAGAAGACTTCATGAGAAGGTAACCTTTGAGTAAGACCTGGAGGAAGTGAAGATGTGAGCCATACAGGTAGGAAGAGCATGACTAGCCGAAGGAACGGTGAGTGCAAAATCCTGAGGCGAGAGCAGCCTTGGCATGTTTACAAGTTGCAAGGAGGCCAGTGTATTTAAGCAAGGGATCAAGAGAGATTACTATATGTAATTCAAGTCAACGTGGTTAATAAAATTCAAGAGTCTTAGAAGTCATTTAAAAACATACACACACGTGGCAAATGTAATTGAAGGTGGGAGTTGGCAGGTCTAAAATCTGTAGGGCAAGCCAGCAGGCTGTAAACTCAGGCAGAAGTTGTTATATAAATGGGCCAAAAATGACCCCTGTATATTGGCTGTTTAGTTGTTTACGTCTGCAAAGGAGGATAGCAATGTTAGCCTTGTAACTTCAAAAGGCCATTCCACTATCCTGTCAAACCACCTACTATAAGATGATGGGCAAGATGGTAGGATTAGTGAATTCCATGAGCACAGACCCATTGCCACACTTCTTTTGCTGAGCTCTTTTATCAGTGTAGATAATATGCCAGTGAATGAGGCATTCTGTATGTAAGCGATGATAGTTTTGTCAGAAGCTGTATTCAGGGTAAGTTTCTATTCCAATAATAATGTCTCTGCCATGAAGGAAGTGATCCAATCTAATAAAACTGAAAACCTGAAAGCTGACGGATCACCATGAGGAATGGTGCCATAGTGGGGGCTCAGTGTTAGTCAGTGCTGCCAGCTGATTGGGCACTCAACCTGCAGAGATTGTAGTCAGGTCAGCCTTGTGGAGTGGAAGTCATGTCCCTGAAGTCATGCATAACCTCCCACAGTGGCCATTTTGTTTTATGAGCCCATTGGGCAATAGAATGAGTGACTGGGGATAAAGGCTGACTGATATCCACAAAATAGTTCATACTATTCACTCAATTATTAAAATCCTCCTTTGCTAAAGTCACACTTTGGTGGGCATTGACATGGGTCACAAATATTTTTATGTGTTTGTCCATTCTGATCAATATTTACACATACTTCTTCCCCAGCAATCCTCATTATCAATTTTCCAATTGCTTTCCTTCTAAGTCCCTGCCCAGTCATCTAAACTGTTTGGCCAGAACCAAGGAATCTATATACAATTGCACATATGGCCATTTTTCCTTCCTGGCACAACTCAAAGTTCTACCCACTGAGAGAATTCCCTTCATCACTGTCTTTCAGGGATGTCACAGAAAGGAACTGTGGTGCTGCATCTCTCCACTGTCTGGTTGTGCCTGATGTGATACAGAAACTACCTGTAAACAAGTCCCCGGCTTTCTCACTCTCAGTCAACTGACTGTAGGGAACTCCCCTCCAGGCCATAGGTGCAAGCTGGGAGAAAGACTGTAACAATAGGAATGGGGACCATGGGCATTTGGGACACTCCCTCAGGTAACTTACTTGTGCCTTAAGGGTCTGTTGTAGCCCAATCTTGCATATACCTCTTGCATTTTATGAGAAAATGCTTGCTCTGCAAATCCAGCTTTATTGCTTGTTGGGCCAGGTGACATTCAATTCATAATATGGAGCTAAGTTCACATGGTAACTTGGAGACTCATGGTTAATCACTCTACTGAGGTACAGAAGCCAAAAGTTGCCTCTCAAAAGACTAGTTGTCTCCAGAGAGTGACTGCAACTTCGCTCTAAACTCATGAGAATTTGCGCTGTGACTCAACCATAGGGATTATGTATTTATGTGTATGTGTGTGCATATATACACACACATATACACACATATGCTATGTTTGGATGACAAACAAATGTAGACAAATATAAACATTAAGTGAATGTGTTTAAAGAGTATCTATGAAGTTCTTTGTATAACTCCTGCAACTTTTTAAGTTTGAATTTATATTGATGTTTCCATTGCTTTCTCTGCTCATTTCCATCCCACATGGAATTAATATTTACTTTAAACTTAGTCCTCTTTCATGAACACAGTAAACACAGTGTACGCATGCCAAATCTTTGGGAAGAAAGTGATTTAGACATGGGGAAGATTCATTTAAAGATGGTTATGTATATATCCTTCCATGATATAAGTTTTAAGACATGCTTTTCTAACCATTATTCCTCTGATTTTAAAACTTTTTATTTTATTTTATTTCCAGTGGGCTCATTCTTTTACATAATAATGGAGTTTTAACAGAGTTGGATGGACTACTCAGCACAGGATGATAATGTGTATTTGTTTTGCCCCTCCAACCCCACTGCTCTGACAGAGCTTGGATGTCTTTTCTGGACAACAATTGTGATATCAGTTAACACAGCATTTGCAAAGTGACATTCTTTATTTTTAATAATACCTAGGGAGCTTCAAATAGCTTTGAGAAATCATGGGACAGAATTATAAAATAATTTCTATTTCTTGGAATTTACTCTTTTTTGTGGGAGTTTTTCACTAAATTATTTTTTTATATAGGTGAGAAATAAACATTTGTATTTTAAGTGTACAGTATATAGACATTTAACCAACTTACTTTTCTACTGAAAATAAGTAATCAAAAATTTCATTTGGCTACAAAGGCACCTTATGCTTTAATATTTGCCCCTCATGGTGTTAAAAATACAGTTTCTTTTATATGACACAGGAACATATGAAAAAACTTTGTTTTGATTAGCTAGGTTATATTTTAAATTAAAATATTTTTAATATTGCCTTTTCTAAAAATCCACTTATTACACAGGAGAGAGAATTGGAAATCCACTAATCAAAAACAAAATTTAAAGTTATAATTTTAATGTAGAAATTAAAATAAAAAGTATGTGGTTTTCTACAGGAACATTAATTCCTAAGTTTAGAATAAAGAACAATCCTTGCAGTGAAACCCAAATATTACTTGGTGCTTTTCCATAGACACAGCTTGTTCTACCAATCTGTTCATTGAGTATGCAACCTCTCAAATGCCGAAGGCCTGCAGCACCAACTCAAATGAAATAAATTAAAATTCACATTGGCTCCAATATATTTTTAGTTCGAATTCAATATAACAGTTTTAAGAAATCTTGAATGATTAACTGTTCTTTAAAGGACTTTGAAGGCTCTCTTAGTTTATTATGACATATATCATATCCTAGGATTCCAGGATACTGGAAAGATAATGCTTATCTACCTGAATATAGTCATATACAGTAGAAAAATCTGCTCATGTCATATATCATGTACTCTTGCTCTGTTCCTGTAAACAGTTATTTTTACTTTTAACTGTCCATTTTTATATACACATAAATGTTTTAATTTTTAGAGTGCAACTTGACGTTATGATAGATTATTTGAGTATGAAGACACTCCTAAATAAAAGTAGTACTATTTGAATTTTACATTTGGAAGATATTTAGTCCTGGTTTTACTTACCAGTACTATACCCTCATGATTATGCCATCATAATAATTAAATGAAGTAAAATAACCATAATGCATAATTATTATGTGAATATTTTTGTGCACAAAACTGGTTATCTAATACATCCAATACTATACAAATACAGTTTCTCAGTAAGTTTTTTATGTTTGCTACTGTCTAATTTTGTGTATGAACCATGTATACCTTTAATAAATAAAGACACACTTTTAAGACCTATGCGATCAAAATTGCTTTTACTGTTACCAAATTTTCTACCTCATGGACTGTTGTTCCCTCATACTTTGAAAATATTTTTTCTGTTAGACAAACTGTTCAAATTGAAACTAGAACGTGGGTTTTGATTAATTTCCAGACTAGTCAATACATAGGAGAATATTTGTTTTTATTGTCATTAAAAGATTTTTATAATTCATAAATGTAATTAGGGACAAAGGGATATAAATTTTTAAAAATCCTTTCAGCTAGCCTGGATTTTCTTAAATTCAACTTTTTGTCTCTTAATATATGTCTATTCTAAAGTGATTATAAATATTCATCTTATGTTTAATTGAATGTAGAATGCTTACAGTGAAGGACGTTTTTCTTACGAAAGAATCCATGTAATTAGACACATTCTGTTTTATGATCTGTGTTCTTCATCAACATTCTCTGTAGGCTTCTACAAAAGTTTTTTTTAAAATATTCTTTAAATTTGTGGGAAGGGGGTTAAGTGGAGGGCAGGCATATAAAGTGAATAACGTATGTACTCTGCTGTAAATAAAAAGATTGTTAATGTGCATAATAAATTGAACTTTTTGTTTGTAATCTTTAATTCTCAGTTACTATTACACATATATTTCAAATATTTATTGGCACCCTAGTATGTACACCAGCATGTGATAATGTTTTATTGTTCTATTGCATTTTCCTTCCACCAATCTGAATGATAGATCTTTTATTTTTCTTTTTGTAGTGTACATTTTTGAGATGTTAACATGTAATCTTAAATAAAGTTAAACATTATCAATATGTTTATTTATCTCTCTTAAAATACAAGGGCATTAGAATATTTAATAAGTGTTTTACCTTCTTTCACTTACATGTAATTACTTTGTAATGATTTTAGGTATAGTATTGTAGCTCAAAATATAATAAGGTGACTTCCAAAAAGGAAACTCCAAAATATAGAATAATTTTTCTTCACTGTACATCCTGGCTGGAAAATTTCTTTTGGAGACTTAATTTGTTTATGAAAAACTATTTCAGGTTGATGTCCCAACTGAAAATACATTTAATTTACTTGGCCTTTAAAATGTCTAAGTACATTCAATGCAATTATCTTTCCAATATTTGAAATATCACCCAGAAGACTCATCATGGAGAATTCTATTAGTTTCTAATGTATTGACCATTTTTAAACCAATATAATGGTGATTTATGTTCAATCACACCACAGTATGGAATCTGATTGATTACAAGGACCCATGTGTAGGGTACTAGTTATGTTGACAAAAGTAACAAACATATAAAGTTAAAATAATTTGCTATTTTGATGACATGAAGACAGATTTAAATATAATTACAAGATTATTTTTAAAAAATGGGACAGACTTATACATGGAGACCAGGATGACAGCCAGTTGTGGAGGAAAGAGTAGGAGGGTGGGGGGATTGAGCTAAAAGGAAAAAGGACTCATAGACGTGGACAACGGCGTGGTGATTCCCGGGGCGGGGGGTTATAAGGGGACTAAAGGGTAATGAAAAAATACAATAAAGATTAAATTAAAAATTTGGCAATGTTTCAGCTATAAAAGTAAAAATATAAAATGAAAATAACCTTCATCTAAATTTATGAATATAATAATTGATAACTGATCACAGATTTTGAAATTAAATTGAATAAAATATGTGGACATCTAATTGAATTAAACACTTTATATTTTGTTGCTTAAGTCATCTCTTAACTGATGGTTATTGAAATTCAGTGTCAGCCTGTACTCTGAGTGATAAGAAGTAGTGTCTGAGTTAAGACATGCACACACAAACACACAGGTGCACACACAGAAAAATCCATCCTGTGCCTTTGAAGAGAAGAGAAGCTTAAAGCAGCAAAACAAAAGACCCTGTGGTCAGTTTCTTTTGAGGGTGAGTTTTTATTATATCAAAGTATTTGTTTCCCTTGAGAACCAACCAGACTTATGAAATCAAAAGTTCCATGGATAGTTGAGGAAAGGAAAATGATTAACTGCTGAACAAGAGAACACAAATAAATTTAAGCAGTCTGTCACTAGATTTCTAGAGATAACCTCATTTTTGGAGCATTCTAGAATTTTTCATTTTCTAAAGTGTTTCTCTCCTATGTCACTTCCAAAATAATGTTTTTATAAGAAAAAATTTTTAGAAAGTGTGTATTCAAAAGGATCAATGAAAGAAAAATGCTAAATAAATTACTAAAAAAATTAAATGTAACAATTGATATTACTGATATTAGATAGATTATAAAAGTACTACATGCAATTATCAGGGCACATCTTTTAAAATCTTGAGATAAATTATTTGTAATCAAACTATCAGTCACTAAAATTAACTTCAAAAGGAACAAAATCTTCAACATACAAAAAGTACAAAAGAGACTGGAAGGCAATTAAGATTACTCACTAAAACAAAGACAACAGAACCGCATTGCTTTCTACTGAAAAAAGGCTAGTTTATAAAGACTTTTACTCAAACTAAGTAAATGCTTTCATAGCATATAAAATGAAAACTTCCCCCAATTAATGGGATACATCGAAATAACATTAATCTCAAAACCATACAAAATTACATATGTGTTACTACCGTGTGTGCGATAGTGTGTATGTGTATTCAACCCCTTCATTCACACAAAACTTTTAATAGTCATTTTTCATAAAACACATTAAGTAATGCTCCTTTTATTATTTTAGAATAAAACTCACTAAATGATAAACTACCTCTACACGTATGAAAAATAAGCATGCTATCCCAACTGCAATGTAAGGATTAAAGGTAACCACTAATAATCTATTTCAATATCTAAATGCTCACCTGAAACTTCACTAGAAAATGTGTGTTCTGATTCTGATGTCTGTGCCCACACGACGAAGCCCCACGGATACGGAGTTTCGAATGAGGGGTCACAGAGTTGGGTTAGACTACTTACTCAAACACGGAGGGTAGAGAAGACATTTTAGAAAGTGATTGTCGGCACTGTTTGAACTACACTAATTATAGTATCTCCTTAATTACTTGAAAAGTTAGCTTAGTTACTCATTTTCCCACTGTAGAAGGCTTTCAGCCACAATTAGATGTGCATAAGACTTATTAGAATGTTATTCTATGACCAAGCATGGTTTTGTAACAACAATACAAAAACAGAAAAGTGTTTCAATGTTACAAAATTTAGAAGGGAAAAGTATTATATCACACAGTAAATCAAAATTATGATTTTAGTAATATGTGCTAAAAAGGAATCGGGTTAATATAACAGCTCTTTTAATAAAAATATAAATTCAATTAAAACAGAAGGGGTTAGCAAATGATAAAGACTACCTGCATTAGCAATAGCAAGCATGATTACAAAGAAATTCTCAAACCATTTTCAAGATTATGATAAATACACATTGATTTTTAAATATTAAATTTTTAAATATTCAAATTAAAGTTCAATATTGAAGTAAATTTCAGAGTATGTAAGTAGTAAAATTACATAATAACAAATAAAATATCTGTATATGCTAATGAAATAAAAATTATATAGAAATTTAAGAAACTTTAAAAATTTACTAGTATAAATAAAGAAATTTGATAAACTGGCTAGATGCATGGAAAATACACATAAGTCAGTACTTTAATCCAGTAATCAACATAACCAACTAGAAATACAATTGGAACATAAATTTCATTCTAAATAACAATAAAAAACTATACATTTACAACAAAGTAATAGGATTTTTTAGAAATTTATTGTGTTATAAGTAAACAATGATTTTTTTCCTTTTCCCATATTTATTCCCAATATTTCTGGCTATATCTTATGTATCATCCAATACAGTAATAGTATTGATTCATATTATACATACATAAATGCTATTAAAACAGAAATCAAGAGCTAAACTAATGGATAAAACTAGTGATAATGGTAGAATTTTGGTAATTTTGGGGTTAACTATTTTTGTACTGAAAATAAAGTGAAAACAAGTCAAAAGAGCTAAGTTTGTAGAAAAACATGGAACATGAATTGTCAGCAGTAAGTGCAGATATGTTAGAACAAACATGTTTTGGGTTCAGATAATTAAATGGCTGCCTGGGAAGCTCAAATAAGAGGGAAACACTTTGGATCCCCAAGGCTTCCACATTTTATCCACAATTAGTAGCATGAATACAGTCATGTTCATGTTCATAGCCTGATGAACATGCTCCATTTTGCAATGATGTTTCATTGTGTAAAATCTATTGGTGTCATTTCTCATGACAGAAAAAAAGCAAGGGAGAAAGGCTGAATGGCTTACTTAGTTTCTGCAAAATTGAGGAAGTGATAGTTCTCTGAGTTATTTGGGATCTAACTATATATACAAGATACTAAATAGTCTCAATTTTCAAAAAAATTGATAGTATGTTAAAAATTATAAAATCCTCCACACTCTCAGCTTTAGAACGATATCTTTGTATGGTTTTTGACTTGTAAAGAAATCTGAAATAGAGGAATCCAACTGATATCCTGATTCTGGGTCCCTTTAGTTATATTTGGAAACTGTTATTCACAGTTTCCAATTACCGCAGTACTATATTACCGCAGTACTATATTGAGTGTGTAGGGGAGAAAAAACTTTAATACAACCACAAATGAAATGGTAAAGAACTCGATTAAGCAAAACCAGCAGATTAAATGGCCCTGAG
>PVKM010010658.1:0-34555 GCA_004027735.1 Carollia perspicillata | reverse complement strand
TCACTGTAGGTTAGTTAGCATTTTCTAGATCATTTTACAGATTGAGTCACACAACATGTGCTCTTACTGGCTTCTTTCATTCAGCATAATTGTTTTGATTCACCCATATTGTTTTATCACCAGATCATTTTTATTGGTAAGTGTATTGGTAAGATTACCTTTTATGGCTATACTACAATGTGTTTAGCCATTCCATTTGGATTATTTCCAGTTTTTGGCTGTTAAAAACAAAGCTGCTACGAACATTTGTATATAAGCCCTTATATGGGCACATCTTTTCTGTTGTCTAAAATAACACCTAAAGCTCCAGCCAGGTAGCACAGCCGGTTAGAGCATCATCCCAATGCTCCAAGGTTTGCACATTGAACCCCTGGTCAGGCCACATACTAGAATCAACCAATGAATGCATGAACAACAAATCGATGTTTTTTTCTCTCTCTAAATGTCATTATCACCTAAAGTCTAGAGTTTATATTAGGGTTCATTCTTGAGGTTGTACAGATATATAATGGTTTTGACAAATATATAATTGCGTGTATCCATCATTATATTATGCAGAATAGTTTAACTCTATGCAATATATATCCAATTCCTTTCCTTTCCCAACTCCGGATCTTTTTACTGCCTCCGTAATTTTGCCTTTTCCAGAATGTTCTATACTTGGAATCATACATAGTTGTAGTCTTTTCGGATTGGCTTCTTTCACTTAGTAACATGTATTTAAAGCTCTTTAATGTCTTTTCATGATTTAATAGCTTATTTCTCTCAGTGCTTAATATCCCATGGTCTGAATGTTCCATGGTTTATTTATTTACCTGCTGAAGGGACATCTTGGTTGCTTCCAAGTTTTGGCAATTATGAATAGAGCTGCTGTGAACATCTGTGTGCAGGTTTTTGTGTGGACATTAAGTTTTCAACTCATTTCTATACACACACACACACACACACACACACACACACTAAAGATCATGATTGCTGGATCGTATCGTAAGAGGATGTTTAGTTTTGAAAAAAAGCCAAACTCTTTCAAATTGGCAGTACCATATTTGCGTTCCCACCAGCAGTGAATGAGAGCTCCTGTAGTTCCATGATCTCACCAGCCTTTGGTATTGTGTGTTTTGAACTTTTGCATTCTAACAGGTATGCAGTGATACCTGTTTTAGTTTGCATTTCCATGATGACATATGTGTGAACCATTTTTTCTTTTGCTCACTTGCCATCTGTGTACCTTGTTGGTGAAGTGTCTGTAAAGGTCTTCGGCCCATTTTAAAATTGGATTGTTTGATTTATAGCTGAATTTTGAGTTTGGGGTTTTTTTTCGGTATATTGCAGATAACGACAGTTTGCTATGGTCTGAATGTTTGTCTCCTCCTCCCCTACCACCCCCAATTCCTATGTTGAAAACTTACTTTCTAATGATAATATCAAGAGGCAGGGCTTTTTGGAGATGATTAAGTCATGAGGATGGAGCTCTTCTGATTGAGATCAGTGCCCTTGTAAGAGGCCCCACAAAGCTCCCTACCCCTTCTACTCCAGAAGGCCCCGACCTGACCACGCTGGCACCTTGATCTTGGACTTCCCAGCCTCCAGAATTATGGGAAATGTTTGTTTATAAGCCTCCTAATTTATAGTGTTTTTGTTATAGCAGCCCAAACAGACTACCACACAGTTCCTTATCAGATGTCTTTTAGAAATATTTTCTCTGGTTTAAATCTTGTCTTCTCATTCTCTTGATGAACACTGTTTATAAATGCTAATTTGTCGTGTGTCTTCTTTGGTGAGGTGTATAGTCAAATCTTTGTGAAAAGAACCCCAAAGACAACTTTTAAATGTCTGGTTTTGTACATAATGATCACTAGTAAAAGAAAAACAATAGCAATTCAAAAGTAATTTTTCTCAATATAAGTAAACATAGTTTTGGACCTTTTTACTAGGTTAGATGCTGGACCAGGCACTTTGTGGGATTCAGCTGTGACTAAGGAGTATGCGAGGAACTGAACATACAGTAGTAGACCCATGCGTAAGTAAACATAATACAAAGTAAGTTAAGAAAAATAATACAGATTGAAAATGCTACCAGAGCATAAAAGAGGGTGATATTTTGGCAATGGTTAAGTCAGCAAAAGCTTCATGGAAAAGTAGCTGCTGAGCTATCTCTGGACAAATAAGGGTCAGCGCTGTGGGGGGAAACAGAGGGAGCAAAAGGTGGAGGTGGGTGGGTGGGTGTAAGGTCTGCACACTGCCTGGACAGTTCTGCTTGACCTGGCTCCTGCCTCGGGTCTTTTCTTGTCTGGGCCTTTTCTCCCAGTTTCTCCTCCCTCATGTGCTAGGAGCACTTCACTCTCCATACTCTTTCTCCTCCCATTCGCCTAGCCGATTCATAATTGTAATTGAGCTCAGTTTTACTGCTCCACAGAGCCTTCCCATACCACCAGGACCTTCAAACTTGGGCTCTGTATCGTTAACTCATGGCATGCCGAAGTTCATACGCTTATCATACCTGCAGTAAAGACTTACATGCGTTAAATGGTGAACATCTACCTCACTGGATCACCCATTCCAGGAAAATACGGGGACTTTTTTCTGTCTTGTTGGCTGTTGTGGCTCCTGGGCCTTAGCACAATACCTGACACATAGAAGATAATTAACTATTGATGCTGAATTCTGGTAATAGTTTTTATGTGTGGTTGAATATAGCTTCAAATGCTTTCACAATGTTTATAGCTATGTTAAATTACAGTGCTTGTAAGATAGGAATATAAGCAAATTAATAGCTTAATCCATACAGATTTCCATAATTTAAAGCAGTTTCATAGAAGACATAGTACGTATGTGCTAACACAGGTACAAACATCTTTCTGAGTGAAGGACTGGAAAACTTGAACTTTAACACAAATAACAAAGAATGGAAGTACACAATGAATACTAAAATAGAAGTCTTCATAATCTTTAAATAACTTGTTTAATAGATAACACCTTCCATTTTAGATAGTAAAGTGCTTTTATACTTTTACTGTTTTAGTCATATGCAAGATCTATCTATTCAAACTTTAGCTAAATTCAAAATATGCCCAATATTAGAATTTAATACCTAACCAATATTCACTTACTTTCATAAGCCTTTCTAGCCCCCACACAAAAGGATTTTAACAATGTCCATATACCCATTCAATGAATGTATAATTTTGCTCTCTGTAACAAGGTCCCAATACTTTATTACCAGATTTGTATCGATTAGAAGGGACAATATTCAAGATTTACTAAATTGCTACTGAAAGAAATCATTAAAATATCTAATGTATGAATTGAAGGTTAGCTTATTCCTACTTCCAACTGGATTTGAATGACACACTTTTTTTATTTTTATAATCAAACATTAGAAATATTTTATTGTGAAAACTGAAGAATATATTGAATATGTTCTGTTTTGTGAAGTCTGCTTTTCCAACTGTAAGTTACTGGCACTTAGGAAAACAACAATCACTTAAATGAAAACTAAATATATAAAGCCTATGTTTAAAACATGGCCTTTATTAATACTGCCCACTGAGCTCCATTTTTATTTTACATTGAAATACTTCAGCTTTGCAAAGAAAAGACAGAGAAGTGCATTTTACAAGAGTACGTTTTTGTTTTTAATTCTCTGGGAAAATGGAAGGAATCTGAATCACAAAGTCACAATGTGGTAAATGAAATTAAGAAACAATGATCTTAGTAATGCTATGCCATCACTAGGGTTTGGCTCTGACTTGGTTCTTATAAATCAGATCCTGACATACAGTCTAGAGCATCTATGTTATTACTCTACAACATATTAAACACAGAAAAAGAGGTTTTTTAAAAAAAACCCTTTCAATGTACAAACATGAATTTAAAAACTGATTTTAAAAAATCACTTTTTTACATAATGTATATGGCAAAACTGCTTTAAATACATGATTTTGGAAGAATTATTTACAGAATGCATCAGTCTGTGGAACAATTCACAGACATGGCATACATAATTGCTTTACTTAGATGTTGCATCTCAACTTTGGGAGATATAAATTTATTCGGCAGTATAGCAAAAATAAAAACTGTGACAAAGTATCTTAAGGGCAACCAAAAATTTGATCCTCAAAACAGTTTAAATACTAGGACTGCCAAAGTGTCTAGAGGAGGACACACTTCAATGATCCAGATGCCCGTTTCTAGTTCTCGACTGTGGGAAGGACCGAGACGGACGCCCTTCAACGCGGGCACCGCTGCTGGATGCAGCCTCCTGGAAGAGGGACAGCTAGAGCTACTGTCATCCAAAGAGTGAATTAACCTACAATTTTCTTTTTTTCAATTTTATTAATATTTTAAAAAATACATAAAAATACAACATCCAATGTCTGAATAAATATATTTAACAAGTTGCAAGATAATACCTTATTTTACACAAAATTTTCAGCTTTAGAAATCTTGTTAAATAACTTCATTGTTGTTATATATTTCATTTTTGTATTTTTGTAACAAAATAAAAACTCTGAAATTACATAGAAAAAAGACAAAATATTTTTGTCAAGGGATAAGATAGTCCACTGAAAACTTATTCACAATTCCACTGTAAACATTAATAAACATTAAAATATTTGCATAATTGTGTGCTCAAAAATACTATAAAAAGTGGAAGACTTATTACAACTGTAGTTTTCAGTCAACTACACTTCCTTTCACAATTTATTTTGTCCCATTTACACCTTTAAGCCTGGGCACACTGCTGAACATATACTTTGGCAGTTCTAAATAGCAAGTGCTTCCACAAAAAAAACACAAAAAACAAAAAACAGAACCAACAACAAAAACCAAAAATGACAACGATAAAAAAACACATACAACATAAACCCCCTACTCACCAAGTGTTCAAACACATCTTAGTGAAAGTGCAACAGTAACTATTCAGCTGGATAATATTTTGATGTTTGTCATGTGCACTTGTCTATGATTTCTATTAACACCTGAAACTTTTCTATACAAATTCAAATTTGCTAAGTGCCCATTTTCTATCTTCACAAAATAATGAAAAAAATTGAGGAAAAATTATGAAAAATATGCAGGCTGCCTAACCTTCAGTTATTAATCAGCTTATTTTTTGCAACAGAAAAAAGAAAAGAAGGGAATAGATACAATCCAGCCTGGAAGAGTAGACAGGATATACTTAGCAATGTCAAACCAGTTGAGTGCTTTCTGTGGCTGTATTTCAGGATTTTGGGATTTATGTCCATGGCAGCAAACTGCTGGGAAGGCAGAGAAAATGAATATCACCTGCATTCCACAGCAAGTACGTTTTGTGGGGGAGATGATGATGAAGGACTCATTCCAGTGTCTGACGACGCAGATGACATGGAGGCTCCTGCGTGAGACACTATGGAATCAAAACAAGTATATTAGACTCAAAAACTGTCATGCAAGGATACCCAAGCACTGGCAAGTTAGAAAATCTTAACATTATTCACCTCAGTTATCATCTTCTTAAATGCCGCATGAAGGAATAACAAACTGTCAGCAAAAATTTTGTTTGGCTCAAGTGAATAGAATTAGTCTCCAGTCAGTAAAGTCACTCAGTTCAAAAAGACGTGCCATAAAATTTGAAGACTAAAGAGACAAATTCTTAAAACTCCTTCTTGACAGATCCCTGGAAGGAATTCACCTTGCCCCAAATCAGAAACAAGATCAACCAGAGAATTTCCCATAACCAGCTAATCACTGGCCTCCTAACTTTGTCCTTTCCCAGTATAGCTGATGGATACAACACTCTTGTAAGTAACAGATGTCTTCTAGGTCAGGTATCAAATCCTATGATTTAGCAATTGAATTTCCTGACCAGATTCAATACTTCTCATTCTTCTTGCCTGTTCTCTTTTTGATCTTCTACTGGGATTCTTTAGCTTTGCTATCTATCACTTCATTACATTTGTAAAACTTCCTAGTATCATATACATATATATCCTATAATATATACATCATATAGGATATGTATGTGATACACACATGCATACACGTATAGCATATATATTTTTTAAATCCTCACCCAAGGATATGTTTATTGATTTTCAGAGAGAGAAGACAGGGGAAGAGAGGAGAGGAAAGGAAAAGAAAATGTTGATATGACAGAGAAACATCGATTGGTTGCCTCCTGTAGGTATCCCAATGAGAGATTGAACCCATAACCTAGGTAAGTGCCCTGACTGGGAACTGAACCTGATACCTTTTGGTGTATGAGATGATGCCCCAACCAACTGAACCACCCAGCCAGTGTAATCGCATTTTTTAATTTGAATAGATCTGTGTTACTCTCTGAATTTTATTAACACCATATTCTTGTTTCAAGATTAGAGCATCTTCCCTGTATCTCTGGATATTAATTATAGTTTGGTATTTTTATATGGCACATCATCTGTTTTATTCCACAAGTTCCTTTTTATTCTCATTTTATACTTTGGTTTCTGTCTTTATGTACATAGAAGCCTTCCTATCTGGTACTGTGGTTTCAGCTTTCTCTTATCTACCAGGACAATTACAGTGGTTATCTGCTCCTCAGCTTCTAAAAGATAGGCTGTTGACAATTCTTATCTGTCACAGTCTGATGTCCTTTTTTCCTGTCTTTGTAGGTATGGGGCTTTTGATTTTCTTTACTGTCATTTTATTGGGGATTAGAGATAGAATAGATATGAACATGTTGCTATTTAACTAGGAGTTAATCCTATACAATTTTAATGTCTAGGTCAGACACTACTCTCTCCATGATTACTCCAGAGTAATCTATCCTTCTACCGAGTCCTAAACTTGTTACTATCACTCAGGAGACCCACATCATACAATGTCCTACTAAACTTTAGTATCTTTGAGATCAGAGTCTGGATCTCATTCATCGTCACACTTCTACCACCTGGAAGAAGGCCGGGCACACGGTATGTACGCAGTAACGCTGTTCATCTGAACTATCTCATACAGCAGCTGCTTAGGAAATGACTATCCCCAAAACATGATCTCCTCAAGGATAAGCCATATGCCTATTCATTTTGGTGAACCTCTTAATAGCACATACAGTGCCTAGTAACAGGCAGACAGTGAGTGTTGAGCGAAGAGTGAATTCAGACTGAGTAAACTGTTTTTGAGAACCCACCACAGTTAGTAAAATCACACATTTTGTAAAATAGTTCATAGTTTCTTTCAGGAGTCTCACTCTGATTAATTCTGTTGATGGGTCACCTCAATAACAGCAACAAAGAAAATACTAGGAATCAAAAACAACAATAAATGTATACTATATTCTAGGAGTGACAAACCTAAATCTTCTAAAATGATAGTATATTTGGAAATAAAGGGAAGAAAAACTATAATCAAATTACCTTCTCTGTCTTTCTTTTTTAATCTTTTCCTCCTCCTGTCAATAGTCGCAACTTCAGACTTCAAAGACATGTAATATTTTCTGATTTCCTGTAGTTTTTCTTGGAGAAAAGAAATTCTCTCTGTACTGTTCATATTATCTAATTCATCTAAAAGGGAAAAAAATTAATTAGCATTTTAAAATAATTCAGAAAAATCATGGCAGTTTTATTGAAGTTCAACTCATAAATCATCAAAACCTTTGGTTTATTAAAACCAATCATATTAAGCTAATAACAAGGAAGACATTGTTTCTGTAACAAGGAAGACTTTAATTAAATTCAAATAAGATTTCATTATATATCCCAATATTTCTACACTAAACATTACTTGTTTATTTATTTTTACTAGACATTACTTGATTATTTAAATGATCAGAAAAACAAAAGAAAACATCAACACAGAGTAACTCTGATCTACAATTGTAATTACTTATTGAAACTGTTTCTTAATGTTGATGGTTTCCTCATTTATTTGTTATTTCCAGTTGTCCATACTAGAAAGGATGTTCTAGTTTCACTGATTTATGTAAATCCTACATGTCTTATTTTCATAATTGGAGATATTCTTTCCAGTGAATGTTTATCAAGTTAGTATTATGAAAAGACATGGATTTGTATTTAAAGTAACAAGTGATGATTACTGGTAAGACAATATTTGGAAACCTAAATAAATGAACTTGCTAATCATTATTCCTTCAATATTAAAAAAAAATTTTTTTTAGATTTTATTTACTTATTTAAAGAGAGAGCAGAAGAGAGGGAGAGAAGAAAAGAAACATCAATGTGTGAGAGAAGTATCAATCAGGTGCCTCTCACACGCCCCAACTGGGGACCTGGCCTGAAACCCAGGCATGTGCCCTAGATTAGGAATTGAACCGATGACCTTTTGGTTCACAGGCCGGTGCTCAAGCCACTGAGCCACACCGGCCAGAGAATTCCTTTGACATTTTAAGGTATATATTGCTTTACAATATACATTCAAGTTTTCTATAAGTTTCTTACTGAGTTGAAAGCTCCACTTATATGTCCTAGGGGATGAATTCGGATGTTTTTCTCTGTGTTTATCTTTTTCTCCATCTTTGATGTGAGGGGATATTCTTGCAGGAGACCGTGCAAGCTTCTGTGGCTTGGACACACTGAGATGTTTTACTGGGGTGCATTTACTTGAATTGTCTAGGACAGGAAGATCTTCACTATCACTGCTTTGTCCTAGAATTAAAAAAAATGGACTCAAATTATAAATTATAAAAATCTCAAATATCAATATGCAACAGACCCAGCCATCACACGTTTTGGTATCCTACAGAAATAAGTGCAAAATGCACAAAGTTTTTAACAGTAAAAAAGAAAGAAAGAAGAAGAAGGAAACAAAGAAAATCTAAGTGCCGGTCAATAGGAAAATGGTTAGAAATTCTATATTATTGAATACTTTGCTCAAGGGGTTAAAAAGAAAGAGCAAGTTCATAAGAACAAAAATGACAAAATATCCTATACTCTTAAATGAAAAAGCAAAGTTATAAAACAATATACACAGTATTGCCCCATTGATGTTTAAAACAAAACCTAACTACCCAAAAGAGCACCAATCAAAAAAAATATATATAAAAAGCACAAAAAAAGACCTTGATGTACACATAGCCTGTAACCCATAATAAAATGTGATCAGGTATTTGTTTGCAACTCTATGCCTCCTCACCAAATTTGTACTTAGAGATGCTTCTGGTTTTCACTTAATAACAAATTAGAATTCTCAATTTTATGTTTTTCAAACTCTATACTCTACTTCCACCCTACCCACTCTCAAAAGCAAACCTTGCTTTCTACTGAAAAGACAAAGTTGAGGGTTACATACTCAATTTTACAGCTCCTCCCCTACCTGTATCTGTCCTTGCTGCCTCTTTTTGGCCTCAAAAAGAGTGTTTTTGGCCAAGATAATCTCTTCAGCTACACTTAAAACCATCTACTTTTCTGAAATTCCTAATGTCAATTAACCGACTTCTTTCATCTTCAACTTCTTTTCTCAGAATCTACAAACTTGCTTAGATGTTTCCTACCCTTAGAAGAAGGAGGGAAGGAGAGGAAAACCTATCCCTTTAGCTGGTACCTCCTTCCTTCTCTTTAGGGTCAAATTTCTTCAGAGAAATTCTTTGTCATCCGGATTTCCATACCTTCTGATCACATCACTGTGCTACTCTTAGGCTCCCAAACAATGAATATACAGAGCCCAGCACAAATAATGCCCCTTTATCCCACAAAATCTTTTATCACAAAATCATCAGCATGTACATAATTCTGTAACACAACAATATGACACTCAAGCACACCCTATGACATTTTAGGTGAAATGTTCAAACTAAAACTATAAATTATTACATGCATATTACCCTACCAACCACACTCAAGCAGGCCTCACTTCTCTTGGACCCTGTATTTTAATCCTACTGAATATCCTATAGCATTTTAAACTTTTTTTCTTATTCAAATCCACTAATGTTTACTGATTTTCATTTACTGCCAATCAGTTTCTACTCTAGTCTTCCTGGCTATCCCATATAAGGGGATACCCTGCATAATTCTACTGGTCCTTTTTCTTCGTTTTTCAATTACAATTCACATTCAATATTATTTTGCATTAGTTTCAGGCAGATAGCATAGTGGTTAGACAATCATCTACTTTGCGAAGTGTTCCCCTGATATTTCCAGTACCCATCTAGCACCACACAGTTATTACAACATTACTGACTGCATTTCCTGTGTTGTACTTTACCTTTTCTCCTCATTTTACTCTGATAGCAATCTCATCTTGTAATACTTTGCCAGCTATCTTCTAAAAATAGACTTTTTTCTAAGCTCCAGGCCCCAATTTTCCTAATACTGGTACCTCTAACACAACATCCCCTACGTTAGTCTCCCAACAACCCACTGGTATTCCTGTATTCCATGTCAGTTAACCAATTCCTCCTAACTATTTATAATTGAGTCTTTGTGATTTTATACTCCCAATTTTTTCAATTCACTCATCTTTCACTGTCTTAGCTAAGCCAAAGACTCTTTCCAAAAAGTAAAACCGATCTATTTTCTTTCTTCCTTCAATCTTCTACTTACAAAAAAGTTATGAGGACAGTTGGCAAAAAAGGTTTTCTGATCCCTTATAACGTAAGCTGCCTTACCATACTTGAGTACTTTAGAGCTTTTTCTTCTTAGAAACAAGAATATTCTCCTGTGTTAGTTATCTACAAGTTACCCCAAATGTGTAACTCAGTCTTTTAAAAATATATTTTATTAATTATGCTATTAGAGTTGTCCCATTTTTTTTCTCCCCTTTAATCCCCTCTGCCCTGCACCCCCCTCCTACCAGCATCCCCCTCCTTAGTTCATGTCCATGGGTCGTACATATATTTGGCTTCTCATTTTCCATTCTATTCTAAACCTTCCCCTTGATTTTGTACCTACCATTTATGCTACTTATTCTCTGTACCTTTTCCCCCTTTCCCCTCTCCCCGCTGATAACTCTTCATGTGATCTCCATTTCTCTGATTCTGTTCTAGTTATTTCCTTAGTTTGTTTTACTTTTTGTTTCTTTTTAGGTTCAGTTGTTGACAGTTTTGAGTTTGTTGTCATTTTAATGTTCATAGTTTTGATCTTCTTCTTTTCCTCAGATATTTCCTTTTAATACTTCATACAGTAAGGGCTTGGTGATGATGAACTCCTTTAACTTGACCTTACCTGGGAAGCACTTTATCTGCCCTTCCATTCTAAATGATAGCTTTGCTGGACACAGTAATCTTGGTTGTAGGTCCTTGCCTTCCATGACTTTGAATACTTCTTTCCAGCCCCTTCTTGCCTGTAAGGTTTCTTTTGAGAAATCTGGTGATAGTTTTATGGGAAGTCCTTTGTAGGTAACTGTCTCCTTTTCTCTTGCTACTTTTAAGCGTCTCTCATTTTTAACCTTGGGTATTGTAATTATGGTGTGCCTTGGTGTGTGCTTCCTTGGTCCTCCCTGAGCTTCCTGGAAGTCTGTTTCCTTTGCCAGATTGGGGAAGTTCTCCTTCATTATGTTTTCAACTTCTTGCTCTTCCTTGTTTCCTTCTGGCATCCGTATGATTTGGATATTGGAATGATTAAAGTTGTCCCAGAGGTTCCTAAGCTGTTCCTCATTTTTTTGAATTCTTGCTTCTTCATTCTGTTCTGGTTAAATGTTTATTTCTTCCTTCTAGTCCAAATTGTTGATTTGAGTGCCAGTTTACTTCCCTTCACTGTTGGTTCCCTGTATATTTTTCCTTATTTCACTTTGCAGAGCCTTCATTTTTTCCTTTATTTTGTGACCATACTCAACCATTTCTGACAGCATCCTGATTAGTGTTTTGACCTCTATATTTGATAGGTCGGCTATCTCTTCATCGTTTAGTTCTGTTTTTGGAGCTTTGATGTGTTCTTTCATTTGGGCCATTATTTTTTTTGGTCTCAGCTTGCCTGTTACATATCAAGGGGCAGAGCCTTACGTATTTGCCAGGATGGGGCAACCCATGTTGCTGCATTGTGGCGCTGTATGTGGGGGAGGGGTCTGAGAGGGAACAATGACATTTGTTCAGTTCTCTGCTGGGTTTTAGTCACTTCTCCTGCTACCCAGAAGCAAATCTGGGTCCTTTTGGTGCTGATTCCCAGGTGGGTGGGTTTCTGTATGTTCTAGGACCCTGTGGGTCGCTCCAACGAACTCTCCCTTGAGGCTGGGTGTTTCTCCCACCACCACAAACCCCACAGGTTTTTCCAGTCAGAGATTTTGAGGCACTCTTTTCCCATGCTAGAACCCTGGGCTGTGCGGTCTCTCTTGCTCCCCAATTATTCCTCCTGGTTTATCCACATGCAAATATGGGATTGCCAGTACACCAGCCACTGCCTTGCCATTGTCCTCTCTGCCTCAGATGCCCATCTCTGCTCCTATCAGTCGGAATGAGTGTTTCTTTTTTAATTCCTTGGTTGTCAGACTTCCATACAGTTTGATTTTCTGGTCATTCTGGTTATTTTTTGTTTTTAAATTTGTTATTGTCCTTTTGGTTGTGTGAGGAGGCAAAGTGTGTCTACCTACGCCTCAATCTTGGCCAGAATTCGTAATAGCTCACAGTTCCTGAGGGTCGGAATCTGGGAGCAGCTTCTCTATGTGGTCTAGCTCAGGATATCTTGTGAGATTGCAGCCAAGCTGTTGGCTGAGGCTGTGGTCTCTAAAGACTTGACTGGAGCTGGAGGACATGCTTCTAAGGTGACTTACTTATGTGGCTATGGTCAGATGGCCTCAGTTTTTTGCTCATTGTTGGCAGGATATGCTCAGTTCCTCACAACATGGGCCTCTTCATAGCCTGATTGAGTGTCCTCACAAGAGACAGCTAACTTCTCCCCAATGAAGTTATCCAAGGATAAGCATGCAGCAATTTGCAGTGCCTTTTATGACTTATTCTCCGAAATTGTGTTCTCACTTCCACTTTGTTAGAAGTAAATTAACTAAATTTAACTCACATTAAATGGAAGGGAATTAGGGTTTATCTCTTGAAAGGACGAATATCAACAAATTTGTGGATATCTGTTTGTAAAACCACCATACTCCTGCAGAACCATAATACAATCATCAAAACCAGGAAGTTAACACAAATATATTACCATCGTCTAGTCCTCAGATCCCATGCCTGTTTCTCTATTTGACATGATAATGTCCTTTTACAGCAATAGGATCCAGGTGAGAATCATACACTGCATTTAGTTGTCACGTCTCTTAAATCTCCTTCAATCTGGAATAGTTCTTCTTTCTTTCATTTCATGGCCTTGACAAATTTTTAAATTGCAGGCCAGTTATTGTATAGAATATCCTTCGGTTTGAATTTGTTAATGGTTTCTAACGATTATATTCATGTTATGCATCTTTGTGAGAAAATCACTGATGTACTACTACATTCGTGTTGCATCCTCTCAGGTGTTCCATGATTTCAACTTGTCCTATTGTTAGTGGTGTTCACTTTGATCATCTAAGGGGTGCCCACCAGTCTTATCCACCGTAAGGTCACTCACTCTCCCTTTGCAGTTCCTGCTGCCTTTCTAGTCTCATCTCCCATATTCGTTCTCAATACTCTAGTCCTGTCCTCTTCAGCCACAGAATGGCTACTGAGAACCTGAAATGCCCTTTAGCTTATATAAATTACATGCTCCTTCTCTGGCCCATTATCTACACTATAACCTAGAATTTCACTTTCAGACCTGTAAGAAGGCAGGTTTTGAAGGTAAAAGTTTAATTTGTTAAAATCAACCATATTTATTTCTACTATATTCTATGACTTAATTTTATTCCTTATTGTACAGAAGTCTGTTTTTTATGTAATCTATTCATACCAATTTGCTTGTTTTTTTAAATAAAAATTCTATTTCTCCATGTTTTAAAATTATCATATCATTCATGAATGAGCTTTTCTAGATTAAAGAAAAACATTCCATTCAGAAATGTAAACTTAATCTGTTTGCACCATTACGACAAATGTTGTTTTTCTTTCATTCAAGTTTCCCAAATATGTTCCTCTAATATTAAACTACTTTACATAAAAAAAAGGCATAAAAATAATCATAGCTATCCCAACTCTAAATAAAATTGACAAGAATTTCCCATCCAAAATTAATGGAAAAACTGCTATTTCAGAACATAATAAACCAAGTTTATTTTTAAACTGACACAAATGATCAAGCCAACAAACTGCTGAAAATATTAACAGTGTACTAAAACCAGTATTGAAAAGCACCAACCTGTTCCATTTTTTTCATTTTTGGCTACAGCACTTGTTCGCTTTGGGATACGCTTTTGCTTTTTTGCCAATAATCCACTATTTCCATCACTTGGTCTTTTCTGACCTGAAATAAGGGGCAAGAGAGAGATCTTCAAAAGTTAATAGCAAGTATATTTATTCATCTGTCTACATAAATTTCTATATGTAAATTTTTAAACAGGTGGGGGAAGAGGGAATGGAGGAAGGAAAGGTGGAAAAAAGAAAAGGAAAGGAAGGAAAGGAGGAGGAAAAAGTACTTTACAGATCAAGAGTTCATTTACTAATTTTTGGTTTCAATATAAAGTCTAATTTTCTCCCTATAAAGTCCTTACCCTTCTCTCTGATCTCTCTTTCTTGAACAATTATACTACAGGTACCAGAGGCAACGCTGGCTTCAAACCCATTTGCTGATTCCCTCTCACAGAGGCCTTCTTGAGATTCTTCAGCAATACTATCAACTTCAATGGTTATGTCACTCTCACTTTTTATACTTCGAGACTCATCTTGACTGAGAGTAAGTGGTGAAGCTACTGAAAAGTTATGCTGTACTACAGGAGGCAGGGCAGGTGGAACAGAAACAAGAGAGTTAGATTCGGAGCTTTCCACTGCTGCATCCTCAATACTGGTCTTGTCCTTTTCATCCAAATCATCCAAATCTACTTCATGGCAAACCAAGGTTTCAGGCCCAATCAGAGGCATTGCATCCTCTTCTTCTTTCAGGGGAGTATTTATAGTTTCTTCAGCTCGACTATCAGATTTCTCACTAGTCAGTTCTTGAATGCATTGGTTTGACTCTGCTATTAATGATGGCATTCCTTCATTTTCTATTTCAAAATGTTGCTCAAAATTTAAGTTTTTCACCCCCTCAGACGCAATACAATCACTGGTCCTTTCTTGAGATATGCTATTTATCATTTCCACTCCATTTTCAATTCTTATTTTTTTCTCTGGTGATGCCTGTCCCAGTATTTTCCGTTTCAACTTTTTTTCTTTTGCACACTGGTCAATTTCATTTTCGGTAGCAGAAGAAAAGTTTTTATTGTCTAATGAAGGAAATTCTAGACTGTGAGTTTCTATATGAGGTTCACTTCCTGTTTCATCTTGGCTAAATGAAGAAATCTTTATAATTTCTAAAGAAAGATCTTTTGTCTTGCTTCGTCTTCCCTTTCCTTTAGGGGATTTTTCTGCTTCTTTCTTAATGTCTTCTACTTGTTCTACTTTACTTCCAAAAATCTGTACTATTTGTTCATTCTCGCCAACATCTAACTTCAAGGTCTCTAAACGTTGCATCTGAGTCCTTTCATTTTCCTTTAATATATGTGCAGCGATCTTTGGATTTTCTTCATCTAGTTTATCATTTAAATTTTTGTTTTTTTCTAGTTCTTCTTTAATATCAGGAGAAAGTTCTTCATTCATCATATTCTTTTCTAAAAGGTCTTCTGTATCACTATCAGATGAACAAGAGTCTGCAAGAGGAAATGTTACAAAGGTTTCTATCTTAATTACTGATGTAATTTTATAATAAAAATTCTGCCAAAGACAAAACTCTTAATCATGTACCTTGAATACCTCCCTGTAGAAATTTTTGATATAAAATAAATCATACATCTGAGCCAAAAATGTGGGGGGGGGAGAAGATTTCAAGTTAAACTCCATGTAGGAATATGTTACATAGAAAGTATATTATCATAATTCTGTAAAAGTGTTATTTTGCAATTTTCACTAGTATCATATTTAGGCTATGACACTTCTTAGGAAATGCAAAGGACTAGTACTTAGATATGACATTGTAAAGTGGTTTGATCTGAGATCTAGTAGGTAGTGATTAATAGATGTGATGGCCATTTTCTGTCCTTAGAAAGGAATCTGACATTCTACTTAAAATAATTCTGGAAAGGAGATACAAAAAAGGAGCAATGTGAATTCTCAAAATTTTAAATACTCTTCTGATTAAGAGACATGAAAGTATAGGCTATCTACCATTTTGCAAAAGAAATCTTTCACTTTAAGTCAGATAATTTTTAAATTAAAATCAAGTAGAGTTTTAAGACTGTGTAGGAGCTGTAAAATATAAAAATTCAGCTCACATGCTGCTTACATTCTAAATAAGTTCAAAAGGGCAAACTTACTTAACGGTATTTCATAAATGAAAAGGTACGTAGTTTTTATTTTGTCATTTTACCACATACAGAATTTAGAATTCATTTGTTCTTGGGTTAAAAAAAGAAATCCTTTAGTTTAGTAAGACCTACTATATATAGTTTTGTAGGTGGTACACTGCACAAGGGCATGGCATGCAAGAGAGCACCTTTCATTTTGTATCTTGCATTTATGTAATATGGCAATCTTCCAGCAGATGGCAGTAAAGAGGAAGAATGCCCTTTTCTAATTTGCATACAAGCAGGCATCCTATGGACTAATAGCAATCCTGTAGGTTCAAAATAACTTTTTCCTTGAAGGAAGGGAAATTTTTGTAAGGCAACTATTTAACGTTTCTTAAATTACATGAAAAAAATACAAAGATAGAAAAGTGGGCAAAAGTGAGTAAAAGCAGAATAAAATATGTTCACCTGTAACTAACTCATCACGAAACATTTCCATACCACATTAGTCTTTGCTCTCTCTGAGCAACACAGTCTCAGCTTGGCTGAAAGATCCCAGGGGATGGCACTGAATTACAGAGACACTGGTGCATGCTTTGAAGGACAGCGCAGCACACAGTTGGATGCATGGCTTGTCAACCCATCCTCTATTTAAAATAGAGTATTTCTATGATATTGACAAAAAAGGTATTCTAAATTAAAGTAAAACCTCACTAAGTTTTATGTAATTATGATATACTAAACATTTTATTCAAATCAAATTTTAGTTTAAGTTATATATGAGATAAAAAAACTTGGTTTTTTAAAAAATAGGTGATCCTCAAAACTGTGCACCTTCCACTCTATTTGACAATGGTGAGCTGTCCACCATATTGCTGTGAGCACTTCTCGTACCTGATTTGCCTTCACTGTTTGGAGTCTTAGACAAACCATATGGCAAGTTTGACGAAAGGGTAGATCTTAAAGGCGGTCGTCCCCGTTTTGACTTCTGCCTCTCTTCATCCCTCTTTTCATCTTTTTCACTGTCTTCTTTATTCTGGATAACAACAAAATGTATGAGAGAAGTGCATTCCCTATGAAAAACGGACATGCTACTTCTCCAAGGAAAACTAGAAGTCAAAAAATGTAGGTATTTTATATGTCAATTCCTAATCCGTGCTTACAGAAAAATTATAAACAAATAGTTTGTTAACATTTTGGTCTACACTATGCAATACTGCAATTGTAATTGTGAAGGTCAGAGTAAGGGCATTACGAAGCTAAACTACTTAGCACTGCCTCCCCTTATTCCCTGAGGAAAAGAATGATATCTACCATAAAACAGACAACACATTAAGTGACTCTCTACAGCAAAGGCTGAAAACTGAGGGTGTGGATGAGGATACAGCTAACCAGCTGGTATGTGTTTTAAAATTTAGTATTCGATTCCAACACATAAAAATCAGATTTCACATTTTTAAAAAGTTGTGCTGAAAAATCCTAAACTCTGCCAACCCTGACTGCATCCCACAACAGTGTTTAGTTCCATCGCCCCTAGATGAGAACATGTCTTTGTGTTGGCCACGATCAGTCCTACTTCCCCTTTGTCTACACTACAGCCGCTATAGGCATTTCAGTTTAAAGCCTATGTCCCAGGAGTCACTGGTTTTTACTGTTCCTGAAACAATGTGTTAATGTGTTTACATTTTTTCACTTTTTTTTAGCTTCTGATTTATAAAAGAGAAAAACCACAATTACCTTAAAAGAATCAATATGATTATTACAGTGAGGAAACAAGATTTAGAAAACATACAATATGAATAATTCCTGGACCTATCAAAAGTGATAAGAATCTGTGAACATACTTTAGCTTTTTTCTTCTGTTTTTTCTTTGGTCCACCTTTGTCCAAAGGCCAGATTATCCTGTCAGCCTTCACCCATTCATCATACCTTAAAATAAAAAATATATTGAAAAATTCACAATAATACCTCATTTGAAATGTATTCATCAGATAAAAACAAGAGTAGCATAAACTAAAGAGCTTGTTTCTAGTGCTGACAGAAATGTTAAGGGCACAGGGGCTGACTTGCTGGTAACATGTGCCAGCCACTGTACTAACAAGGAGCTTTGTATACCTGCCACCAATAAGGCAAAACAAGACTATTTCGTAGGGCAAACAGGCTTAAAGGGAGAGCTAGGTAAGCAAATTCTAAACAGATTCAAGACCATTTGAACTGCTTTGTTTTCTATAACTCCCACAGATTTGAACTTAATGAAATAAACTGATTCTGCACTGGAAATGGTTTTATTTACCAAATAATTTCAAGATAAGTCACGTAAACTCAAACTTGTAATATGATCAGTTCCCAGTGTATTTTATTAAGTCCTTTTCAACTCTCTTCCTCACAGAATTCTCTAACCTCTAGTACTTCTAGTAAAATTTTATTCTGAACTATATCACCAAGACTCTGACATTTTTAGAGATATTTCATTTTCTTTATCTAAGTTTATTCTGTTTAGATCAAGTTGAAAACTCCTCATATCCCCAATACCTTTTTCCAAAATACTGACATCACTTTTTTAAAAGCTTTTTTTAAAAATCTGCACCTAAGGAGATGTTTTACTGATTTTAGAGAGAGGAAGGTAGTTAAAGAGAGAGAAAAAAAGTGAGAGCAACATCAATGTTAGAGAGAAACATTGCCTGAGGATACATTTATTGATATTTTTTTTTGAGAGAGAAGTACGACGTTAGACAGAAACATCAACTGGTTGTTTCCCATACACGCCCTAACCAGGGATCGAACCCACAACCTAGGTATGTGCCCTGACTGAGGATAGAACCTGCAACCCTTTGGTGCACATGAGGATGCTCCAAACAACTGAACCACCCAGCCAGGGCTTTTGAAATCACTTTTTTTAATAATAAATTTTTTAAAGATTTTATTTATTTATCTTTAGAGGGGAAGGGAAGGAGAGAGGGAGAGAAATATCAATGTATGGTTGCGTCCCCTCTCATGCGTCCCCTGCTGGGAATTGGCCTGCAACCCAAGCATGTGCCCTGACTGGGAATCAAACCACTGTTGTTTGGTTCACAGGCTTGCACTCAATCCACTGAGCTACATCAGCCAGGGCTTGACATCACTTTTTAATTTCAATACAGTCAGCCCAAGTTACTAATCAGGGGCAAATAAGAAATTAAACTTTTAGAACTAAATAGAACAGTTCTTACATTATGTAAATATCCAAGTATTTGTAGAGCTCTATCAAAATATAAAATGTGAACATTTAAGCAAAAGACTATGGGCAGTCCTTGCTTTGAACTTGCTTTGCATCATGTGAATGGAAACCATACCCTTATTTTGCAACCTAGTTACCACGAAGATATGCAAAGCAAGGACATGGTTCCAATACCCACAAGTTTTGTTGGACGTGGTACCACGATTACTTACACTATGGTTTGAAAACTATCTCAAAACTATCTCCTCCTGGATCAATCCAATATCTTTATTTTACAGGCTAAGTATCTGTACATTCTGAACGTATTTAGAAGTATCCATTCATTTGGACATTTACTGAGGGCCTACCTAGGAGGCAGAAGTATGGAGAGAATAACAGAGAGGACACAGAAGGCCCTTGCTCTCATGCAACTTGCAGTCTGGTGTGAAAGACAGACATACAGTAAAACCAGGTTAGTCTGGTAAATGCAATAACAGGGTTATTATGTATCTAGCCTGGGGCTAACAAAGGAACTCTGTTACTAACAGAGTAACTCTGCCCAATTCCAAAATTCCATGGGACATATCAGACAACCGAGAAGCACAAGCCCGGAAACAAACAAACAAAATAAATAAATGGGGGGGGGAGGAAGCAGCACAAGTCTGATCTGGACTATACCTGGTCCTGGTCATGATGGTATTCACCTAGGCACTCCCAGCATACTGCCAACCAAGGGTGGTCCGAAGATTTCTCAGCTAAAGAGCAGGACTTCCCTCACAGTTTTACATGCAACCCTGAGTTAGATATCCAACTAGATTCTCTACGAACTACAGTGGCTCAATGTCAATGAGCAGGTAAGAATTACACCAGCTTTTAGGAGTATGGAGATATGACAAAATACCATGAACCATGTGAATAACCAGTTAAGTAAATGTTTAGGAGCTTAGCTGGTTAGGAAGAATGTGAGCACATGATAAAATACCTATTGAGAAAAGTGATACAGTAAAACATTAAACAGATGAGAAAGAGGGATGACAGCAAGAGGGAATTCTAGAAAGCAGAACAGAAGAACAGATGCACATTAATGGTAAGTGAGAATGGATGACTGTGAATGGAACAGTATCTAAAGAAAAAAGAAGATTCTAGTATGCCATAACTACAAAGATAGTTACTCAAAGTTGGTAAAAGTAGTCCTTTCCCCTTGAACAACAACAGGTATATATAAAAAAACAGCGAGACAGACTAAGTTTGTTTCTAATGTTGGCAGAAATGTGAAATAGGAAGGGCATGGATTGGTTTGAGGAAAAAGAAAAAAATTAAAGGTTTATATGCAAAAACACCATACTTTTAAAATCTTTTATATGTGATAAATGCAAACTCTTTTAAAATGAGATAAAAGAAACCTGTCAAACAAACAAACAAACAAACAAACAAACAGCCCTGGCTTGTGTGGCTCAGTAGGTTGAGTGCTACCCTGCAAACCAAAGGGTCGCCAGTTCAATTCCCCATCAGGGCACATGCCTGGGTTGTGGGCCAGGTCCCCAGTTGGGGACGTGTGAGAGGCAACCACACCTTGATGTTTCTCTCCCTTTCTCCCTCCTTTCCCCTCTCTCTAAAAATAAATAAAATCTTTAAAAAACAAAACAAAAACAGTTAACATTTACTTGAGCATTTACTAAGTGCCAGGCATTGTTCTAAGCACTTTGCATGTTAATGTAGGTATTACTACTATTTCTCACAACAGCTCTACAAAGTAGGTACTTTTTCTTCCCCAGTTTAGAGATGAGGGAATGCAGGTATAACAGACTACACTTAAGTATGCAGGGAAACCTTGGAGGACTCTGGCTCCAAACACAGGGCAAGCAGAGGCATTAAACACACAAGACTTTCTAAAAAGAAAATCAGTCCCTGACATTCAGTAACTAGCCTGGTTATGTCAGAAGGGCCCTGGTGTTGTGAGATCACATCTAGGTTGCTGTCTTCTGTTGAACAGGAACTATTTCACAGACCATCAGCATCAGACAATTCTTGCAATGTGACCAAGATACATCAAGACAAAAACAAAACCACTCTCTAATCAAGTATAAACAAAGAAAAAACAGGAACACTGTCCAAACCACAAGTATGACCAAACATCTTTCTTTCCTGACTGCAGCTTCTTTACCAATTTATAGCATTAACATTGGTCTAGTATTCTTTCCTTATAGATAACTTTTATTAAGATAAACAATCACAGAATTAACCCTACATCTTGACAGCATCCAAACTACAGCAAAGCCCTTAAACCCTCCCTCAAATCACCTAACAGACGCTCAAATCTATTTCCTTTCTAACATTCTTTTTTATTAATCAATTTAGAAATATTACAATGCTTGACATAGTTTTGATTTCTAATAAAAACAATAAACAAACCAAAAAAACCCCACTTGCACTGTTGGTAGCTATGGTCCTGGCTCTTTGTCCATATTCTGTAGGATGTTCTCAGAGGATCCTGGGCTATGGCTGTTCCCAAAGCTGGTGCCCTGGGCTTTAACTGATTGTTTAATACTCTCTTACTGAAGCACCCTACAGTCCTCCACGCTGTACACTCTCCCTTACTGCAAATGAGTAACAAATCCAACTTGTAAACTACAGGCATGATCCAGGTGACTTTGGCTGTAATATTGACACAACTAGTAAAACAGTGGGAACATTGGAAGTCTTAGAAAAGTAGGGTACAAGGTGTGCTTTGTAAATACACATATACCATTTGCTCTGGTTCTCTGCAACATTAATTTTATCATTTTGAACCACTGAGAGAAATTTCAATACTGAGAGAATACATTTCTTGCTTACCTGACATTCCATCCATAGTAATGTACCAAATATAAAACTTCCCCATCATCGATTTCAGTGCTTTTGATACTGGCTTCATAGATTTTCTGCGTTTTCCCTCGTCCATATTTTACTTTCACTTTGGTTCCTGTTAGGCAGGGTTCCATGTCTTCCTCATCTTCCTCCCCTTCACAGTCACATTTGGTTTCAGTTTCTTCCCTGCAGTAAGTTATAACATTGATAATGCTAATAATAACTTAATGGAGAACAAAATAATATATGCAAAAAGAATCCAACATGTCGAATAGTCACAACCTAAGGATTACCTTAATAGCATGTCAGTGGAGGAGGAGAAGAAGGAGGAGAAGGAGAAGATTTTTATGGACCACTTACTAAGGAATATATTTATTATATAAAGGTGCACTTTACCAGAAGTACATCCAGACTTCTTAAAGGCCAGTCAATAATCACAGTTAATGATGATGTGGAGTCAAATAAATCACTTTTGTTAAAACAAAATGAGAACCATGTACTATGAAAAGGTCTTTAGAATTCTTACTCAAGTGTCACTTTACATGCAAAAATTATCTAAAGAGTTTATAACCTGCAACTAAATTGTTTTACATCTACTTTATTACTACTTTCTACTCAATTTAGAATGGTTCTTAGCAGACTACTTTTTGGTGGATAAAATAATGAACAAGAGCCATCTACCTGTGTAACCATATCTTTTAAACTAGTTCTTATTTTAAAGGTTTCCCCATCCAAAAAAGAAACAGTATTTCAGTATCAGGTCACTTGTTAAACTGTGGGAGACCACCAAGGGAATAAAGCTTTGTGTATCTTATATTGATTTGTTTTTACTCATTTCCCATTAGTTTTCTTTGTTCTGATAATCAGTTATAAAGGAAATTCACACTGGGTGGTCCAATTATATTTTTAATATTTTTACAAATGAACATCTTGTGTTAACCCTGCAAGGATTCAGAAGAGATTTGCATCGAAGGCCATTCTACTGCCACAAGACTGTTAAACATTTAAAAGGGCCCTGGGTAGTGAGGCTCACTTAGTTAGAGCATCATGCCATAAACTGAAAGGTTGCAGCTTTGATTCCCAGTCAGGGCACATGCTTAGGTTGAGAGTTTGGTCTGGGGGGTGGCGAGAGGCAACCTACTGATGTTTCTCTCACGTCAATGTTTCTCTCCATCTCTCTCTTCTTCCCTTCTCCTCTCTCTACAATCAATAAGCAAGTCCTCAGGTGAGGACTAAAAAATTGCTTAAGGGGAGGCATTGCCATCTATAATAAACACAGGGCATTATTTTGGGAACCACTGGGGGACCAGACATGAAAAGCTTTGACAACCCATTTGCCTTGGGAGTGTTTTTTCCTCCAAGGTAGTACCTTCCAATTATATGCTGATAGAATAATTTCAGAACACTAAGAGAGAAACTATTTAAAACAAATTTCTATAGATAGAAACATATCCCATTTCCATTTCTGCTATAGAATGAGAATACAGACTATGTTTGTCCACATATCCAATTTTTATTTAATAAAAAGGGACTATTGTTCTTCGCATATGTCTCTTATTTCCTTTAAAATATTTACTCCATTTATATATCAATTATAAAGGTTTTAAAAACCACATATTTGCTCTGAATAGTGTGGCTCAGTGGGTGGTTGTCATTCCGCAAACGGAAAGGTCACTGGTTCGATTCCTGGTTAGGGCACATGCCTGGGCTGCAGACTAGGTCCCCAGTTAGGGGTATGAGAGAGGCAACCAATCTCTCACACATCAATGTTTCTCTCCCTTCCCCTCTCTCTCAAAAATATAGAAATAAAATCTTTTTTTAAAAACCCACATATTTTATATTGTAACTTTTTATTTATGACATATTATATTTTGATGATTATTAACAAATCTTCAAACTACAATTAAGACCTACTTTTAAAGTGGTTGACCTTTGCTTAGATTTATTGTTCAAGTATTTGAAATATCATTATACTTCACTCCAGTGATTTCCTCCCACTTTTCCCAATCTTAATTATATTTTACTAAAGAACTTTCTTTACTCACTACTCTAATTCACATATAATTGTGATAGCTCCCGTACTTACTTTTATTGAATCATGAAGTTTACCTCTCCCACTCACCAATCATTCTTACTTTTCTAAACATTTTGTCGACAGTTAACTTTCAGATGGATGTGAGCTGCTTTTCCCAAACTTTGCTCAACAACTCAAATTTCTAGAAAACTTAGCATTATATAATATAACTGAAAAAATAACTATGGAGGTGAGTTTACATTACAGGTATGTTATGCTCTTGTTGCTGAATTAAAATTCATTTCTTAATAGTATATAAAAATTAGTAAATCTATTTGACAACACAGAAATGGCCAACTAAACACTGTTGGATATTACTTTGATCTAGCTGGACTGCCTAATTGGTTATTTTAAAGTCAATTCAATCCAAACATGTATATAATACATGGGAAAAAAAAATACAGTTTTTACTAAACTGCACACAGGATGGACATTAAAAAGCTGAAATTTCGTGGTGTGATGTGGGGCAAGAACATATCTTCCGAACAAGAATCAGGGGTGCATGCCACTTACTCTAATACAGCAACTTGAAAAGGAAAAACGCCTTAGATAAAGCTAACACACAGAAACATCTGCTAGCACTGTGCACCCATGTGTTTGTTAGCTTTCCCACATTGTACCTTTTTTAAAATGGAATTTTTGCTGTCGCTGTTTCCTCTTGTCCACTTCCTCCATTTTTCTCCAGCTCCCTTCCCTGCTGTCAACTGCAGGACCTTTCTTTTGACTGGGTGACGCAGCCTTCTTTGAGGCCACTGTTTAGGGCACAAGTGCTATTAAAATGGTGCGACCAGTATATTCTCCAATTCCGAAAGGCGATACACATCATCTTCACAATGTGTTTCACCTTCATTAGACAAGAGGAATGGAAGTCCCAATAAGAAAACATTCCCTCAAACCTGAATATCTAAGCAGGAACAGAGTGCTGCTGTGCCCCAGACAGGTGCTTCTGGAAACAAATATAAGATAATGTACCTCTCGTGGCTTTTCTCTTCCTCTTCATCTGAGTCTCTGTCAGAATCCTCCTGCTTTTTAATTTTCTTCTCCTTTTGCTTTGGTGTGTTTTTTCTCCCCAGTAGGAGCTCATTTTCTTTTTTCTCTGCAGTTTCATAGTCATCATCTATATCCTTATTTTCTGTATCATTATCTTTTAATTTGTCTTCTATTTTCTCTTCTTCAATTTCCTTTTTAATAGAATTTGCATCTCTAGCAATTCTCCTTCGTCCCTAGTAGAGGGGACAGAAGCTTTAAAATAGCTATCACTACAAGGGAGACAGGGCGGCAGGGGGGATGACGACAGCAACAGAAAAATGTATCTGTTTCTTAAACTTTCATAGCAATGACTAGTCTCTGTGGCCTGAGACATGACAGTGACAACTCTCGTATACTTTTTTCTCTTCCTCTTCAAAGTAAAATAGTACCTCATGTAAATTAATTAAGTCCAGATCTACTATGACCCTTGGCTACAGACTACTTACAAAAGAAAAATGTCTGGCCTTGGTCTGGTAGTCAGAGCACTGCCCCAATACACTAAGTCTGTGGGTTTGAGCCCCAGGCAGGGAGCCCAGAGAAGTAATCAGTAAGCGCATAAATGAGTGGAACAACAAATTCATGTTTCTCTTTCTCTCTCCCTTCCTCTCTATTTCTCTCTCTCTCCAAGATCAGTACATTTAAAAAAATGTTTAAAAAATAAGAAAAATATTCTTTGTTCACTACACTATTTATCTCACTTTTAGTATTTCTTGACTACAAGTTTTAAAAGCAGTATTTAAATGTCAATGATACGAGTTGTTAATAATACTAGTAATAAATCAACCCCCTAAAATTATGGACTTTAAAAAAGCTCTGTGGCCTCTAATTCTGTATTTTCTAAGGTAAAATTTATTTTATCGTTATGTTTCTGTGTGACTACCTTTTAAAAGTACTGAATTACATCACTGGCCAAAAAGTGAACTGATGTCCTGAACTGAGTACTTGGAGAGCTCACCGGGCCCACCTACAGTGGGTGCTGTAGGAACAGTGGCTGTTCTACCCACTGCAGCTTTACCCAGCCTCCTGCCGGGTGCTCAGCTACCCAGAAAACCGGTGAGCCATTTAATTATTCCCTGAATTCTCCTTCAAGTCAGCCTCCACACGCTGGCGGGATTTTGGCCTACTTGAAATAAAGTGAGCACAAAAACCCAACAAGTTAGGGAGCACTAAAAAACACAATTACTACTTCAGTATAACGATCGTTTCTGTAATTACGTATTAGTTGAACTTCAAAGGTAAGAAAGAAGACATTTATTTTTCTTATCACAAAGAACTAAACTGTAAGTTCCATGGGGACAGGGACTTTTGTCCCATGCTTACTTTTGTATCCTCAGATCTACACAATGCCTAGCACACAGCAGGCGCTCCTTAAATAACAGGTGTTATCTATTAAAATTTAGTTCTGTGTATCTTTGTCCCAGAAATCCCACTTTTAGAAATCTGCTCTCTATATTCAGCTATATCAGCAGGACATTTTTACAAGCCCATTTATGGCAGCACTTCTTATAACTGTAAAAAATTGGAGGAAATCTTGAGGAAAGTAAATTTATGGTACTCAGGACTCAGACAATACAATGCAGATGTTTTACTAAGATGAAGAAAGTCTTTATGTAATGACAAGGATGTCTACACACATACAATGGGGATATTATTCAGTCTTAAAAGGGAGAGATGTTCTGACACAGACGTGGATGAAATCTGAAGACATTACACTAAGTGAAATAAGCCAGTCACAAAAGGACAAACACTGTGTAAATCCACTTATGTAAGAAACCTAGAGCAGTCATTGTCATAACGACATAAAGCTGAATGGTAGTTGCCAGAAGGTGAGGGAAACAGGGATGGAGAGTTATTTTTTAATGGGTAGTTTCAGTTTTGTGATGTGAAAAAAGCTCTGGAAATGGGTGGTAGTGATGGTTGCACAGTAATGTGAACGTAGTGAATGCCACTGAACTGTTGTGCATTTAAGTATTGGTTATGATCGATTTTGTTATGTGTTTACCACAATTTTTAAAAGTTAAAAAAAGAAAACAGACAAACCAATATGAATGTTTCACACAATTCACTAGAAGATTCCATTTACTAGATGACAGAATGGACAGTTCAAAAATGGTTAAGGTGACTTCAACCTCCTCTTTCACTGAATATGATTTCATTGGAAAACAAGATGAGTTGTAGTAACTGAACTTCTTCAAAGATAGTATGATAAATTTTCTTTCTCCTAAAATTTGATAAATCCTATTACGTAGACATTATTCCACAATGATCCAACTAGCAGATGACAATTCTTACATAGCCCTATACAGTAATGGAGAGGAAGAGCAGAGTTAAAAGATTAAACCAGTGTGTACAACATTACAAAATAAATGGGAACATGAAAAATTGCCGTAAGAGCAATGCAGGGTGTTATGGGATAACAGAGAAAGAGCCCAGCTGGTTGGGAGCACAGGTATTAATAAAGAGGAGATTTATTCACACAACTACTATTTAATCAGTGCTTAGTAACAGTGTCAGTCACTATTCTAGATCTCTGCGAACAGTCAATGAATAGAACAGACAGTAACCCCCACCCTCGTGAGGTGTGATTCTAGTGCAGACTGGGCCAAAAGAAATAAGATATTGTATAATAAACAGAATAAATCAGTGAGTAATTGTAGAAAGAGTGACATTAGAGGGAATGTGCAATGAATATTTGAGACTGACCACAGAAGAGAATGATTTGAACAAACAAACAGGAGGAATGATTTTTCGGGTTGAAGAAATAATATGTGATGCATGTATGTGTAGCATAATCTGGTTAAAACATAACTAAATACTAGGACATAAACTAGGTTCATTAGAGTATTTTTGTATATATGTATCTGAAAATGTCATAATAAAAAATGTTAAGTAATGCTTAAAATAAACCAGATAAAATTAGTTCAGTTACTTACCCTTGGAGATTTTAATTCTATTTCTTCTCTTTCACTTTCACTGTTTGAATCAATATTTTCCTCAGGTTCACTCTTTACTTCTACTAAAGGCATTTCTTGGTCTAGTTTTAGAGCTTCTTCCATTGATTCTTCCAAGTCTTTTTTCTCCTCTTTTACTTTTGGTTCATGGTGGTGAATAGTTCTGAACTGAATATTTGCAGAACGGCAGTACTCCTCAAAACCATACAGATATCTGAACAAATAATATTTCCATTTAATAAACATACATCTTTACACTTAACATGAATACTCTATTATTAAACATACTTTTTTGGAATATTTTATTTATTTATTTATTTTTAGAGAGAGGGGAAGGGAGGGAGAAAGAGAGAGAAACATCGAAGTGTGGCTGTCCCTCACGTGACCCCCACTGGGGACGGGGCCCACAACCCAGGTATATGCCCTGACTGGGAATCAAACTGGCGACCCTTTGGTTCACAGCCCATGCTCAATCCACTGAACTACACCAGCCAGGGCAAACACATACATTTTTAAAAAGTAAAACTTGGACTTCTGGCCAAGATGGAGGCGTATGTAGACGCACTGTGCCTCCTTGAACAACCAAAATAAGAACAACAATAATTTAGAAACAAAATAACAACCAAATCGGACAGCAAATTGAAGTGTAAGGAAGTCGGACAACCAAGGAAATAAAAGAGACACATTCATCCAGATCAGTAAGCAGGGCAGAGTCCCACGGCCGAGCAGAGACGGGTCGTGGCACAAAAAGCGGAGGCACTGGGTGCGAAAAGCACGTCGGGCACGCAGGAGGTGGCTTGCAATTGTGAAGCGGGGCACAGCACGCAAGGAGGCTGACCAGGCGGTCCCACATTGGCGTGCAGATAGCTGGGGAGCAAGACAGACCGTGCAACCCAGGGCCCCGGCACCAGGAAATAAAGCCTCAAAACACCAATTGAAAGCACCTGTGGGGGTTAAGGTACAGGGAGTGACTCCTTCCTTCACAGGAGAGTTCAGTGGACAGACCCACCTGGTCCTAGAACGTACACAAACCACCCACCAGGAATCAGCGCCAGAAGGGCCCAGTTTGCTTGAGGGATAAGGCAGAGGGGTCTGGGATCCGATAGAGAGCAGAATGAGCAACACTGATCCCTCTCCAACCCCTCCCCCACATACAGTGTCACAACCCAGCAACAGGGGTTACCCCACCCTGGTGAACACCTAAGGCTCCGCCCCTCATACCTAACAGGTGCGATGAGACAAAAAAAATGGCCCAAACAAAAGAACAACTCAAAGCTCCAGAGCTAATACAACTAAGCGACCAAGAGATAGCCAACCTATCAGATGCATGGTTCAAAGCACTGGTGATCAGGAAGTTCACAGAACTGGTTGATTTTGGTCGCAAATTAGATAAACAAATGAAGGCTACACTAAGTGAAATGAAGGAAAATGCACAGGGAACCAGTAGTGATGGGAAGAAAACTGGGACTCAAATCAATGGATTGTACCAGAAGGAAGAAAAAAACAATCAAACAGAAAAGAATGAAGAAAGAATTAAAAAAAATGAGGAGAGGCTTAGCAACCTCCGGGACATCTTTAAATGTTCCAACATCCATATTATAGGGGTACCAGAAGGGGAAGAGGAACAAGTGGAAAACTTATCTGAACAAATAATAAAGGAGAACTTCCCCAATCTGCAAAGGAAAAAGACTTCCAGGAGGTCCTGGAAGCTCAGAGTCCCAAAGCAGTTGGACCCAAGGAGGAACATACCAAGGCACATCATAATTACATTACCCAAGATTAAAATGAAGCAGAGAATTCTAGAAGCAGCAAGCAATAAGGGGACAGTCATCTACAAAGGAGTTCCCATCAGACTGTCAGCTGATTTCTCAAAAGAGACCTTACAGGCAAGAAGGGGCTGGAAAGAAGTATTCCAAGTCATGAAAGGCAAGAACCTACATCCAAGACTGCTCGCTCTATCCAGCACAGCTTTCATTTAGAATGGAAGGGCAGATAAAGCCCTTCTCAGATAAGGTCAAGTTCAAGGAGTTCATCATCACCAACCCTTATTATATAAAATGTTAAAGGGACTTATCTGAGGAAAAGAAGATAAAAAATATGAACAGTAAAAGGACAGCAAACTCACAATTACTAACAACCACACCTAAAACAAAAACAAAAATAAACTAAGCAAACAACTAGAACAGGAACAGAACCACAGAAATGGACATCACAAGGAGGGTTAGCAACAGGGGAGTGGGAGGAGGAGAGGGGGAAAAGGTAGAGAGAATAAGCAACATAGATGGTAGGTAGAAAATAGGGGGAGGGCAAGAATAGTATGGGAAATATAGAAGCTATAGAACCAATGACACATGGACATGAACTAAAGAGGGGGAATGTGGGTGGGGGAGGGTGTGCAGGGTGGAGGGGAATGAAGGAGGGAAATGGGACAACTGTAATAGCATAATCAATAAAATATTTTTTTTTAAAGTAAAACTTAATCCTTTCTTTTTTAAAGTACTTTTTCTATGTTACAATTTCTTGGTATTTTATATAGAATTATAGAAAAAAATTTTGATCATTAAATACAATTTCTTCTTAAAAAATCTGAGCTAGTACCCTGATCAATTTGGCTCAGTTGGTTGGAGCATCATCCTGTAAACCGAAAGGTTGCAGGTTCAATTCCCAGTCAGAGCACATGCCTAGATTGCAGGTTCGGTCCCCATCTGGGGTATGTATGTGCGGCAATTAATCAATGTTTCTCTCTCACATGAATGTTTCTCTCCTTCTCTCCATCCTTCCCTTCATCTCTCTCTAACATCAATAAGCCTGTACTCGGGTGAGAATTAAAAAAAATTTTTTTTGATCTTGTGATAACTGAACATCGCTATCACAGTATTGATGTAAAGGTTGTTCACACAAAAGATACAGCTCCATAACATGTATCATCATTTCATACTATAAATGCTGCTTGCATCCCCGATTTTGAAAGGAATTAGGACAACATGAGAAATGGAGCACAGCAAAGGTGGTGCACTGAAATCAATTTTAATCACAAGTATATATTAACCTACACCTTTTAATACACTCTCTCATTTTAATGTTCTTTGATATATTCTTTTGTTAGCAAAATATTCCCTGTAGATACATATATATTCTTTGACAAATAAAATATGCTACTTACTTTCTATAAGCAGTTTTTACATTGTAGGAAGCAGCTGAATTCAAAATAGGAATGCCAAGGTCCATATAAATTTGCTTCCATACAGCACCACTATCAATCTGGAAAATTAAGTTTTTATTTGTTAACATTTGCAAAGAGAAATAATCTTTATACTAATATTCTATGTTCACTAAAAAATGTGTTTATTACCTAAAGTACATACAACAATGAAAGATTAGATGATTTAACTTTTCATCACCTTCGTACTTACATTGTCACATCCACCTTGATGATAAACCAGTCTAAAGAGTTTGAAGAGATTGAGATCTTTATAGCCCAAAACAGGTGGTTTGTTGATTGGAGTACCTATATTTAATACCAGAGGGTAAAAACAACATGTTCTTTCAAATGAGAAAATACTAAATTAAAAAAAAGCTATCAACTTCTATTTTCCCAAAGTTTATTAATCAGTGACATATATTTAAAGAACCTTAAATTCTTAAACTACGTAAGACAACACAAAATATTCTCTATATTCTTTATACTGCATTGTGGTGGTCCTTAGATTTACTCCTACAACTAATAAAATCACCTCTCTTAACTATCACTGAACTGAGTAAAAACTAAATTAAAGCCCTGGCTGGTGTAGCTCAGTGGATTGAGTGCAGGCCTGCGAACCAAAGGATCGAGGTTCAATTCCCAGTCAGGGCACATGCCTGGGTTGCAGGCCAGTTCCCAGCAGGGGACGCATGAGAGGCAACCATACATTGGTATTTCTCTCCCTCTCTCCTTCCCTTCCCCTCTAAAGATAAATAAATAAAATAAAATAAAAATTAAATTAAAGCTTAGGACTGTGTAGTGTATCCACCAACATTGTTGCTTGAAGAAGCTGGGGCAAGAATACACACAATGAAAAGGGTACATTATTTAGGCCGTGGTTCCATTTTCTCTGCTTTAACACAAATGTTAACAGTAATCTTAATGATGATTTCTGAAGGCTACAGAGTGTCTAGGACAATTTATCTTAAGGTTTTCCAGGACTAATGTACTCTCAGAAAGTATGATGATCTATAAAGATTCTACTTCTTGTAACTCTAAAGCTTTTATTTCTTCTAACTTCTAAACAGAAATCTGATTATATTTAGATAGGAACTGATCTATTGCGTTTAATTTGTTGAGACCAAGGATCAAACTAGTTTACTTGCCAAAAAGACAAAATTAGTTAATCAATGGGTATGTACATTAACATTAGGACTCTTCACTTTCTATTACTGACATATAGTAATATGTTTTGATTTTACAATTTCTAAGGGAAATTAATTTAATTATACCAAAACTATGTTCCTATATATTTCTACTAAAAACAGGCATTAATAATGGTTTTTATTGCAAGTGCATGAAAGAAAGTACCTCTGTCTTCCATAAACTTATAAAGCTGTTGGAGGAAGTTGTCCCTCTCTTCAGGATCAGGTTCTTCCTCAGGCTGCAGAGGTAAAATACACAGATAAATGAACGGAATAGGATACACTGTCTTTTCTATTTTCTGAACTCAATGTAAGGGGATGAAATTTTAATGAAGCTGGAAAAGATGAATTTCCTCAACATTCTATAACACCAGATTTTAAGACATAGTTTGATGGAGCTGATTTGATATACCTGTCAAAATATACAATCCTTACTCTTCATCCCACTGATCACTCGATCCCGACCCTTGAGTATCACCATTAGACCAAGAAAAAGGCTCAGGAGTGGGGTGAGAGTGTTTTACTCTCACTTGGCATTTTTTTAATCCATTAAACTACCAATTGGTTTGAATAAATACATTGATAGAAGAGCACAGCAATTACTGTATTTTGCCGTGTACAATGCACACTTTTTTTGTGCAGTTTTTGAGGGGAAAAATAAAGATAAACATTATACACAGGTGGTAGTAATTCGGTATCTATATAAATATTTTAAATTCTTCTACTTAGGCTTATGAGTTAAAAGTATAACTTTAGAAAGCAATAATGGTATCTGTATGCAAAATAATACCCTGGAATACAATAATAGCTTTTATTTCTAAATATAAATAAATAAAAACTTAAATTAAATTTAAATGAAAGATTTTTCCCCTGAAAGTTTGGGCCAAAAACTTAGGTGCACATTACACATGACGAAATATAGTATAATGTATTTATTAAAAAATAATCCACATACAAACACTGAAATTTTGCTATTGTAGAATAAACATTAACTAAAGGTTGCAAAGTCACATGGCAAAGATTTTTTACTTTTATAGCACACATACGATTTTTTGAAAATTTAAATGCCGGACTTCCGGCCAGGCCAAGACGGAGGTGTAGGTGGAAACACTGTACCTCCTCTCACAACCAAGATTAAGGACAACAAATATTTACAAACAATAACACAACCAGAACACAGAAAATTGAACTACAGAAGTCTGACAACCATTCAACCAGACCAGTAAGAGGGGCAGAGTCGGCAGCCGGCGGAGAGGGAAAGCGGCAGGAAAACACAGTGGTTGCCAGGCTGGGGAGCATAGGTGGCGTGGAGCTTGCAGACCCCAGATGCAGGGAGGAGACGAGCAGAGCATCCAGGGCAGTTGGCCGACCACGGACACACCTTCCAGTGCAGACAAACTAGCCAAGAGCAGGCAGTGAGACAGGCTGCACAGCCCAGGGCCCCAGCGACGGGAAATAAAGCCTAAAAACACCGATCGAAAAGGTGCCGGGAGAGGTTCCAGCCTCACAGGAGAGGTCGTTGGGGAGACCCCAAAATGTCTGGGAGCATTCAGAGGCCCGCCCACCTTGGAACCAGTGCCAGGGGGGCCCAGTTTGCTTGTGGGAGGCAGCAGAGGGGACGCAAATCCGAGAGAGCACAGAATAGGCGCCATTGTTCCCTCTCTAACCCCGCCCCCACAGACAGGGTCACAACCCTGCTACTAGGTTGCCCCGCCCTCCTGAACGCCTAAGGCTCTGCCCCTCACATGTAACAGG